>CAUYQU010041409.1:0-46288 GCA_963574635.1 Cheracebus regulus | reverse complement strand
CAAGTGATTCTCCTGCCTCGGCCTCCCAAGTAGCTGGGAATACAAGCATGCACCACCCTGCCCTACTAATTTTAACAAATTGTAGAGATGAGGTCCCTCTATGTTGCTCAGGCTGGTCTGGAACTCCTAGGCTCAAGCAGTTCTTCCACCTCAGCCTTTCAAAGTGCTGAGATTGCAGGCATGGGACACCATGTGGAGTCTTGCAAACATCTATTAACATGATATATTATACAGAATTATTCATCAGAATCAAACATAATTTCTAGAAATCAATGAGCTAAAAAGGGAAAACTGGTTTGTTTCCTCGCATATTATCTATTTGATCAATACCTCACACTAGCTCTGGCCTAGGCAAATCACCTTTGGTTTGGATTGATTAACATATGTAGGTGTTGGATACTTGTTTGTGTTGGGGCAGTGAAGGTGGTCATCTAGTTAAATGTGTTTGTCAAATGAGCTCAAAATGTCATTTATTTTTACTGAAATTTTCTTGAACAAGAGATCTTTCAATGCCTGGTCTCTCGCAGTCCCACTAAGCCATTTCAGCAAAGGGGCCGTAGCTCCTGATTTAACCAGCCAGTCCCATCGGTCTCATTCAGCTTAAACTTGGGAGGCACCCCATGCTATGACAGACAGCATTTTATTGTCCTTTATGTACCTATCACCCCACAATACTTATGGGGCCTACTGGTTTCATATCTGGTAATTCAAGAAAAGGTAAAGTCCAGGGCGGTTGGAAGCTCAGAAGAAAGACATGGATAAGATATGTTTCTGCTGTTACACCTCCATGCCGCTGTTGGTACCAAGAACTCTTCAGAATTCAAAAAAGAAAAGAAAACAAAAAGTGAATGAAACAAAGTGTCTCATTTTTTTTCCTGTTTTTCAATAACACCATGGCATGAAATCCAAAGAAATCAGGCTAATTTGCAAAAATGCTTGTTACAAAGCTAAAAAGCAAAAATGCTTGTTACCAAGGAACTTCCTGGTGTGGCAATGCTACTGATACAGATATTGAGTTGTGCAAATGCTATACAGACAGACATAAAATTGATGAATGAGACCAGATTTATTGAACGGGAAGGAGAAATGAGAGTGGAAAGCCAGTCAATGGAGAGGAGAAAGTGCACCCTCCCAAAACTGGTGGAGGTGCCGGGGATTGAACCCGGGACCTCGTACATGCTAAGCACGCGCTCTACCACTGAGCTACACCCCCAACCGCAAGCCAGTTACTTTGCATTTCTTTCATGATTTATAATCAGCATTTCTTAAACATTCAGTAAATCGCAGTGAAATCACGAATGCAAACTCCGCGACCTGTGCAACAGCGGAGTCGGGTCCTGCTCAAGCAGCGTCCGAAGACGGCCCCACCGCGAGATAACACGGGAAGGAGCCTGCAAGCGGACAACGTGCTGCCTCTCGCCCTTCGCAGCGTTTCCTGCCTTTTTCAACCTAAGGCTCCAGGAGGCCGAAGCCGGTACCGCAGCCGCGCACCAGCGGAGGCCTGCGGGCTCGGGGTGCGGGCTGCGGAGCTGGAGGGGGCGCCCAAGGGGATCCTCGCCTGCCGACGGCCAGGCCCCGCCCAGCGCCGCGTTTCTGGGAACAAAGACTCTCAGATCACCTCCGTTTTCAAAGTCCAGAACGCCCCTGAACATGCAGTGGGGATGGCAGGGAACGTTCCTGTGAGCTGAAAAAGTCACGGATCAATCCCAAGGACAAACTGGAAACAGGGTCCCGGGTGAGAGGCCCCGCGCAGGCGCCCAGATCCGCGCCTAGAGTAGTTACTCCGGCAAAACTCAGGGTCGCCTGCCGAGCCGAGCTGGTGGGGGCTGGGGTGGGGTCGTGTTATTCGAATAAAAATGCATGAGGTCAGGCAGAGCTGGCATCTGTTTCTTGGCGACCAGTCTGTAGGAAACCATGCAGCAATAAAAAATGATTGGTTTTCCGGATGGTGGGGGCGAGGTGGGGGACGCTTCCCATATTTTAAACAGCTGGCGCAGCCCAACCCAAATTCACAGCTGCCGACTTCTCAGGCACCTCCGTTGCAATCTCTCTTTCTTTCTCAAACAACTTATAACTTACTAAAAAGTTGGGGGAAAAAATACAAAACATACTCATATTCTTTACTCAGATTTAGGTGTTATTATTATGATTTTATCTGAGAGGGAGTCCCACCCTGTCGCCCAGGCTGGAGTGCCCTGGCACAATTTCAGCTCACTGCAACCTCCACCTCCTGAGTTGCCAGGATTACAGCACTGCAGCCAGCTAATTTTTTTTTTAGTAGAGATGGGGGTTTCACCATGTTGGCCAGACTGGTCTTGAACTCTTGACCTCGTGATCCACACCCCCCCCCCCTTGGCCTCCCAAAGTGCTGGGATTGCAGGCGTGAGCCACTGCCAGATTTAGGTGTTAATATTGTACCCCATTTGCCTTATCATTTGCTCCTTATCTCTCCTGTAAGTTGCATACATCACTTTCCACAATTTCCACTTTACTATATACCCACAGTACTATTAGGAACTTCTGTAAATTTAACATTGATACAATAGCTGTATTTAATCTACAGTCTGCATTCCAAGTTGACCAATTGACCTGATGTTTTCCTCTTATACAGGACCTCGTCTAGGGTCAGGCATTGCATTTAGTTGCCATATCTTTTTTAGTCTTCCTTAGTGTAGAATAATTGCATAGTTTTTATTTTTTATACCATTGATATGTCATTTTATTAACAACTTGATGTTGCAGTCAAGCTGTTAATAAAATAAAATAAGAAACTGTTCATTTCGTTTTTAAAAATAGAAATTCTTTCATTTTGGGTTTGACTGGTCCTTTCTCATGACTAGCCTCAGCATATACGTTCTCCACTGGAATACTAAACAGATAATCTTGCATGCTTATATATTTTTCAGCCATTGGTCTGTGCTTTTTGGTTCTTGTTTTAAAAAAATCTACCCAACAAGTAGTCTCTAGATAGTACACTTTTTGTGACATTTCTGGTCTCACAAAGGATAAGGAATTCTTTAGAGGTCACTCAAAACAAAAATAAATGAATATTTTCTGGGCTCTAAAGTGATTCAGAAACACCTGGAGCCCAGGTCAGGGTGATGAGTAGTCAAAGCCATAGGTGTCAGAGCCCCGCCTAAAGTTCCTGGGAGCTGGAACAGGTGGGAGCAAGACCTGCTGGAAGCCGACCTCGACCAACAGAGGAGCAGGTTTGACCTGAAGGCAGACACCGACAGAAATACGACTGTGAGATGAATATTTAATATCAGAAAAGCAGAGAGGTGAAGGAGCTGAGCCTCACTCTTGCCAGGGGCCAAACCCTGTAGTGAGACCCAAGTGGTTCAGGGTCAAGTTTGTCCTCCTGGTAGAAGAAATGTATCCTCTCTGAAAGAAAACATCCCCAAGTAAGGCCTGCAGAACTCACTCACGTTACAATAAGGTTAATAATAAAGATTACTACAAACCTAAGAAGGTAAATTACTATGCTTGAGACTCAACAGATACAGAAAAAGTCATACTGAGACCTGAAGAATGGCAGATGTTAAATTCTAAGACACAAAATGTATAATAGCTATGTAGGACGTCTACCAATAAATTGAAGATACGATTACAAACAGAAGTATACAACAGTAAAATTATGTAAAAATTTAGATTCAAGAAATAAAGACATAATAGTTAAAATTAAAAATTCTTAATAGATGAGGGTAACTAGCATGTTAGCTACAGCTGAAGAAGGAATTACTAAGCTGAGAGACAAAGCCAAAACATTAACCCAGAATACAGCAAAAATAGTTGAGAACATAGAACATGTCAATCAAGCTTAGATAGATAAACAGGACTGACTGCAAGTGATTTACATCTCCTCCCATCAGAAGGCGGAGTCTAATCTTGTTCCCCTAAGCCTGGAATGTGGGCTGCCTTTGTGATCTGCTTTGGCCACTGGACCACCATGGCAAGTGCAGGTCTCAAGAAGGTGTGCAGCTTCAGTTCTCACCATCTTGGAACACTATCCCTGTCTAAGAAAGCTGCACAGTCCTACTGGAGAGATCACATGAAGAAAAGCTGATGAACTCCACAAAACAGTCCTTGCCAACTATCAGACATCTAAGCATTAAGGGCATCCAGGAGCAGCGAGTCCCAGCTGATCTGCCAGCTCACAACAAATTGGCAAATCCCGCTGATTTTATAAGGAGATGAGATGATACATTTCAGCTGAGTTCTATATTATTTTACGTCACTGAATTTGGAGCACTTTATTACACAGCCACAGAAAACTGATTTTTAAAATCTTCACAGAAATAGAAGAGTATATGAAAATTCTGAAATATATATGATTAGGGTTCAGGAATAAAAGAAGAGAAAAAAAATGTAGGTGAGGCAATATTTAGGTATAATATACCGGAAAAATTCCCAAACTGGTGAGGAAATTTTCACTCATAGAGTCAGAAAGCAAATATGTCACAAACAAGTTAAAGAGAAACAACTATAACTACAGAACTCATACTGAAATTGTGTTACGCCAAGCATAAGAGGAGGTCTCAAATCAGCCAGAGAGAATGTGTAGACCTTCCGCAAAGAAAGAACAATTAGAATGTTCACAAGCATCCAGGAAACAGTGAAATATATTTTGCAAGTATTGAAACAAAATAATTGCCAATCTAAACATGTGCACCCATCAAACTAAACTTTAAGAATGAGAAAGTTTTGGCCGGGCGCGGTGGCTCAGGCCTGTAATCCCAGCACTTTGGGAGTCCGAGGTGGGCGGATGACGAGGTCAAGAGATCGAGACCATCCTGGTCAACATGGTGAAACGCCATCTCTACTAAAAATACAAAAAAATTAGCTAGGCGTGGTGGCGTGCAACTCCTAGCTACTCGGGAGGTTGAGGCAGGAGAATTGCTTGAACCCGGGAGGCGGAGGTCGCAGTGAGCTGAGATCACACCACTGCACTCCAGCCTGGCACCTGGTGACAGAGTGACGCTCTATCTCCAAAAAAAAAAAAAAAGAGAGAGAGAGAAAGTTTTAAAAATTGTATTTAATTTATTTTTGGTGCCTATAAATGGGTAAATCCCCAAATAGCAGCAGTACAGAGTATTGAACAATGTCCCCTTTATCTGTCTGTCTCTCCAGTTTTGGGGGCAGCAGTGTACCCGTGATCCTCAATTCTCCAGTGGGTCTAAGAAGAATTGTTAGTTGTGAATTTGTTGAGCTTTTCTCTTGTTGTGAGGAATGGAATAGTGACTTCCAAGTTCTTCATACATCAGACCAGAAACTGAAAGTCCTATTTTTCTCTTTTTGATTTACATAATTAATAGACGTTTGAGAGCAAAGGGAAAAGTAAAACCTCACGTAAGTGTTACGGAAAGTGCAGGATGATATAATTTCAGCCTTAGAGATAACAACCTTTGACAATGACAATTGGTATACATTCTCACAATTTTTTTTTTGTTTGAGAGAGTCTCACTCTGTGGCCCAGGCTGGAGTGCAGTGTTGTGATCTCAGCTCACTTCAGCCTCCACCTCTGGGGTTCAAGGACTTCTCCTGCCTCAGCCTCCTGAGTAGCTGGGACTACATGTGCGCACCACCATGCCCAGCTAATTTTTTTTACATTTTTTGTAGAGATGGCATTTCCCCATGTTGGCCAGGCTGGTCTCAAACTCCTGAGTTCAAGTGATCCGCCCACCTCAGCCTCCCAACGTGCTGGGATCACAGGCACGAGGCGCCATGCCCGCCGTCTCAGAGATATTTTTAATGTCAAAGCTAATCAGAGCTTTTCTTTTTCTTTCCATTTTGTTTTTTTCCTTATTGTGACTGAGAACGTCAAGGGATTTTCAGAAGTTGAAAAGGGTTCATGCTATTTTCATTTTATGAGGCTTCTGTTGTATCAAGAATAACAAAATGCCAAAGGAAAATTATAAAAACTGGAATATTTTAGAAATACTTATATTTAAAGGTGAACTCCCTTAACATCAAATTAATACAACTATACAATAATTATACAATAATTGTATTCATGATATCCCTTGGAGGTATTTGGAAAAGTCCAAATTTTTACTTTCTAAAATTGAGGTTAAGGCTAAATGGACCTCACTGATATTATCTAACAGTCTGTTACTACTTACATATATATTTAAAATAATAAGAACAAAACTATACATACTATGCTTCAACTTGCTTTTTTCTCTCAATAGTTGGGTTTAAGGAAGAAAATAAAAGTATAAAACTTTACATTTTAACAGAACTTGTAAAATTATTTTCTAATATACTTTTGCTCATTGACATTCCCTCAACAGTCTTTCAAAACAAGTGCTTTTCAACACTCGTATCCCCACTTGTTATTATCAGTCTTAGAAATATTTCTCAATATAATGAAGATGGAGAATTACATATTATGATGATGATGATGATTTTTTGAAACAGAGTTTCGCTTTCATTACCCAGGCTGGAGTGCAATGGCGCTATCTCAGCTCACTTCAACTTCTGTCTCCTGGGTTCAAGTGATTCTCCAGCCTCAACCTTCTGAGTAGCTAGGATTACAGGCACACACCACCATGCCCAGCTAATTTTTGTATTTTTAGTAGAGATGGGGTTTCGCCATTTTGGCCAGGCTGGTCTTGAACTCCTGACCTCAGGTGATCCACCCGCCTAGGCCTCCCAAAGTGCTAGGATTATAGGCCTGAGCCACCACACCCAGCCTTGGGGTCTTGTCTTTCTCTCTCTCTCTCTATTTCTTCCACCTCCACCTTCCAGCTTCAAGCGATTATCTTGCCTTGGCCTCCCAAGTGGCTGGGATTACAGGCATGTGCCACCTCAACCAGCTAGTTTTGTGTTTTTAGTAGAAATGGGGTTTCTCCATGTTGGCCAGGCTGGGCTCGAACTCCTGGCCTCAGGTGATCCGCCCTCCTCGGCCTCCCGAAGTGCTGGGATTACAGACGTGAGCCACTGCCCCTGGCTGGGTCTTTTCTTACAAATAGTAACGATAATTCATGACACTTAAATAGTGATTTTTTTTTCCCCTCTGAGATAGAGTCTCACTCTGTCGCCCAGGCTGGAGTGCAGTGGTGTGATCTCAGCTCACTGAAACCTCCATCTCCTGGGTTCAAGAGATTCTCCTGCCTCAGGCTCCGGAGTAGCTGGCACTGGTGTACTCCACCACGCCCTGCTAATTTTTGTATAAAAGTAGAGATGGGGTTTCACCATGTTGGCCAGACTGGAGTCAGACTCCTGACTTCAGGTGGTCTGCCCACCTTGGCCTCCCGAAGTGCCACCATACCCATCCTTAAATAGTGGTTATTAAAGAGCCACACGTTCCAAAATGACTTTACATCTTCACTCAACCCTAACAACAAGCCTATGGGGGTAACACATTCGCTCAAGAAACTTAAACAATTGAAAATGGTCCCCCTTGGGACTTTGATTTTTGGTATTCTTTAATTAAATCTAGATTTTTTTCATTCGTTTAACAATCGGGATTGTGTAGCCTACTACAGGCTAATGCACTGGCGGTAATATGATGAATAAAGAATATGGTGCTTGCCCTCTAATTGAAGGGAAAATAGTCTAAATAAAATCTTTGTTAGTCTAACAAGGGAAATTTTCCCCTCAAAGTTTGTATTGTGAAATGGTTTTGAAGTCACTGGTATAAAATTAGGATTCCTTGAACCCCTGAAAGAGGAACAAAAGAAGCATAAAGGATTTGAACAGCAAAATGGCAGACTTAACTCAGGGCTTAGGGGAAATCATAACAACTAGCCGAATTCGAATACATAACTGCGATTGTTTGAATTATTAAATGAATAGACCTTTAGTCCTCTAACCCAGGGGTCATAGGTCAGTTTCCCACGCTGGCTAGTTGTATGCTGAAGACGGAAATGTGACATTTGGTAAAGGAACTTGATGGGGAGAGAAAAGAGTCCATTCTGCCTAAACAGAAGTAAAGATTTCAAAGGAAGGGGGAAAAAACAAAACAAAACAAAACAGCATTTGGGCAAGAAATAATCCCTCCAACATTTTCCACGAAACATAGACAAGCAGAGAAGGCCTAGTGAGTAGGTCGGTTCCCCGGTGCGGCATTTATTTGAAAGCGTCCAAGTCAGCTTCTCCCTGGATAGACTGGAATTCTGGGGGCGGGAGGACACGGGACGGAGTTGAAGTGGCCGCCAGGTCACGCGGTGAGCGGCACAGACCCGACCCGGCGAGGCGGCTCCTGCGCGAGGGGGTCCCTCTCACGCGGTGCCTTCCGAAGGATCCAGAAGGAAGACGCTCACGTCAGGGCGCTTCCGCCGTCCCTTTGCCAGCCGCGTTGTGACCCGGGGCTGCGCGTCGCAGCACGCCGTGAGTCCGAACCCCAGAGAAAGAGCAGGAGAGCCAGGGAGGCGGCTCCTTGCTGCCCGGCACGTCGAGAAGCGAAAGCGTCTCGGGGACTCAGAGCAGGTTTGCTGCTGCTCGAGGTGTGTTGGACGGTTTCCGGCACCTCCCAGAAAGCAGGACTCCCTGCAGCCGCTCCGTCAGGAGGGGAGTCCGTCTCTCCAGGCGAGCACGCGGAGCGGCCGGCTGGAGCCCGCGATCCAGGGCTGAAACCCCGCGTCCATTCATTCGGGGTTCCGCGGGGACCCACGCTTAACGCCCAGGCGAGCTGCTTGTGTCTGTGCGTCTGACATGTGCCAAGTAACTGATGCGCTCTAGATGCCAGGGATCACTTCGGCGGTCGCTGCGAAATGTACCCAAAAGTGCCCGATTCCGAGGGTGGTTCTAAGGATTGCATCAGGATTAAGCCAGAAAAAGAGCGATTAGGAATCGTGTTATTACAGGACTAACTGTGCGGAGGAAGAAGATGACTTCGCCGCATTTGCCATGTGACGAGGTGGCCGAGTGGTTAAGGCGATGGACTGCTAATCCATTGTGCTCTGCACGCGTGGGTTCGAATCCCATCCTCGTCGTTCCCTGAGGTTTTACTCAACCCTCTACAAGGATGGCTCTGAATGCTGCCTAGTTAGTTAGTGTTGATCTTTGGTAGCTCAATTCTCCACGAAATTGAGTACATTACTAAATGTATCTTAACTGGCCTCTGCTAATTTTCAGTTCTGATACGAGATTCCCTCAAGTCTTGGGGACCATTCCTCCTCAGCAGCACTGATCATATTTGTAAGTGAACTTAGCCAGTTGAGACATTTGGGTAGGATTTGGTTTTCCCTCCAGATGCTAACCTTCTTAAGGGCAAGAAGTATTTACGTTCTCCATAGAGTTTCCAGCTCTTTTCAGGAAGCGACGGAAGTAACTGAAGGCTTTAGAAAAAATATTGCCAATAAATTTAAATGATGAAAATCATCCACATAGACATGTACAACAAATTATTGAAACTATGTTTTGTAGGTATTTTCAGCCTGATTTTAACCTTACTGAAATTTTTACTGTTTGCTAACTTTAAAGGGCCCTCCCCCAACAAAAAACTTAGCCGTCATTGTGTGCTTGCCTTTGAGGAGGATTTACGTCTGCTTAGAGATGTGACATGACTGAAAAATATACTCCACACAACATTCCCAGTTAGATCTAAAGATGCCTCCAAAAGCAAGACAGAGAAGAATGTCCATATTGAGTAGTTTCTGCTTGCAATTTCCATCATGGGCCTTCAGAGAAAATATACATATTTTTCATTTTATTTGAGTTTTTAAATAGGCACTGCATTCACATAATTCCAGATGTATAAAGCTCTGTAAAATCTTGCATCCAACCTTATTCCGCGACCACCTAATTACATTATTTACAGATAGCCACTGTTGTTAATTCTTTCCAGGATTATACTAAGCACATATGAATGTATATCACATAAAATATATATTTCTTTCTTTCCTCTTTCTTTTCTTTTTTCTTTTCTTTCTTTCAGATGGAGATTTGCTCTTGTTTCCCAGGCTGGAGTGCAATGGTGCAATCTCGGCTTATCACAACCTCTGCTTCTAATGATGCAATCTTGGCTCACAGCAACCTCTGTCTCCCGGGTTCAAGAGATTCTCCTGCCTTAGCCTCCTGAGTAGCAGGGATTACAGGTATGTGCCACCACACCTGGCTAATTTTGGATTTCTAGTAGAGATGGAGTTTCTCCACATTCGTCAGGCTGGCCTCAAACTTCCAACCTCAGCTGATCAGCCCACCTCGGCCTCCCAAAGTTTTAGAATTTTTATCTCAAAAAGAAATATCACAAATGACAACCTACTATACACATTGTTCCTTATCCTGCCCCGTTTCCCTATCCAATATATCCCAATATAGCCTGGAGAGTTTTGCCTATCATCACAAAAAGTGAAAGGATATTCTTTTTTAAGGGTGCATTATATCCCAATGCATAAGTTACCACATATTATTTAACCAGCCCCCTATTAGACAATTTGGGTTTTCCATATGTTTTGCTATTATAAACTATGCTGCAACAAATAACTTCATACAGACATAAATAAAATTTTGAGTGTGTATATCTGTAATACTGCAATATAAATTTTTAGAAGTGAGTTTGCTGTGTCTTCTTAGGATATACGCATTTGAAATATTTATAGATATTGCCAAATGGCCCTCTAAAAGAATTTTATTAGTCTACACTCTCAGCCAGTAATGATTAAAATTCTTGATCTACTCACCCTGCTCTGGGATATTTCGTGAGAATGAGCCAAAGTGTTTGTTATGAATGAAGAATTCTGGGCCTCGGTCATGTTATAGTGCATTGGCCTCAGTGGTGTGTGTGTGTGTTGTGTGGGTGCGTGCGCGCGTGCGTGTGTGTTCCTGGATCTGTGATTTAATAATGTATCTAGGTATTTCCTATGTTGGTCTTAAGGCTCGTACCTGGCTGAAGTATCTACATGTTACATCCATTCATCTAGAATTTTCTTTTTCTCTTTCTTTCCTTTCCTTTCTCTCCCTCCCTCCCTCCCTCTTTCTTTCTTTCTTTCTTTTTCTTGACAGAGTTTCCTCTCTTCTGACCCAAACTGGAGGGCAATGGCGTGATCTCAGCTTACGGCAACCTCTGCCTCAGGTTCAAGCGATTCTCCTGCGTCAGCCTCCCGAGTAGCTGGGACCACAGACGCTTACCGCCACACCAGCCTTTTTTTCTTTTCTTTTTCTTTTTTTCTTTTTATTTCTTTCTTTCTTTCTTTCTTTTTTTTTTTGAGAGACTCGGTTTTACTCTTAACACCCAGGCTGGAATGCAGTGGCATGGCATGATCTTGGCTCACTGCAACCTCCACCTCCCGGATGGATGAGATCCTCCCACCTCAGCTTCCAGAGTAGCTGGGACTGCTTTTTCTGTTTGTTTCTTTTTGTTTTTGTAGAGATGGGGTTTCACCATGTTGCCCGGGCTGGTCTCGAACTCCTAGGCTTGATCCCCCCTCCTCGGCCTACCAAAGTGGTGGGATTACAGGCATGGGATTACTGCTCCTGCCCCGTTTCCATCTTCTATCTTCCCAGGTATACATCTCAAAACTTGGACAAATGTTTTTTTAATTTAATTTCACTTTTAAAATTATTGTCTATAGTCAGCCTACTGTGCAACAGATCTCAAAACATTCTTCTTGTCTACCTGAAAGTTTGTACCACTTTGACCAACAACCGTATTCCTTCCCCAACTCCCACCGCATAGTCTAACATCTGGTAACCATTGTTCTTCGGTTTCTATGAGTTCAATATATTTTTTTAGATTCCACGTGTAAATGAGATCATGAAGTATTTGTCTTTTTGGGTCTGACTATTTCTCTTAGCAAAATGTCCTCCAGGTTCATCCACATTGTGACAAATAACAGAATTTCTTTCTTTTTAAAGTCTGAATAGTATTTCATTGTATATATAACACTTTTTTTTTTTTGATACTGACTTTTGCTCTTGTTGCCCAGGCTGGAGTGCAATGGTGCCATCTCAG
This sequence comes from Cheracebus regulus, assembly GCA_963574635.1. Lineage (NCBI taxonomy): Eukaryota > Metazoa > Chordata > Mammalia > Primates > Pitheciidae > Cheracebus > Cheracebus regulus. The sequence goes on along the minus strand of CAUYQU010041409.1, from coordinate 34,389 downwards.
CTCACTGCAACCTCTGCCTGCTGGGTTCAAGTGATTCTCCTGCCTCAGCCTCCTTAGTAGATGAGACTACAGGCATCCACCACCATGACCAGTTAATTTTGTATTTTTTACTAGAGACGGGGTTTCTCCATGTTGGCCAGGCTGGTCTTGAATTCCTGACCCCAGGAGATCCGCCCACCTTGGCCTCCGGAAGTGCTGGGATTACAGGCGTGAGCCACCACATCTGGCCCCTGGCACCATTTATTAAACAGACTGTCCTTTCTCCATTCTGTGTTCTTGTCACCTTTGTCAAAATTCAATTGACACGAAATACATGGGTTTATTTCTGGGCTTTCTACTCTCTTTCAAAGGTCAGTGTTTCCGTTTTTATGCCAGTACTATGCCTTATTACCATCACTTTATAATGGATATAAGTAGTGAGGGTGATGTTTCGAGCTTTGTTCATTTTGCTCAAGATTGTTTTGGCTGTTTGAGGTCTTTTGTGGTTCCATACACATTTAAAAAGTGTTTTTTCTATTTGTGTAAACTATAACATTGGAGTTTTGACAAGGATTGCATTGAATCTGTAGACAATTTTGATTAGTGTGAACATTTTAACGATATTAATTCTTCCGTGAACATGGAATATTTTTCATTTATATGTTTTAGTCATTTTATCAGAGTTTTATAGTTTTCAGTGTACAGGTCTTTCATCTCTTTTGTTAAATTTACACCTAAGTATCTTATTTTTGTTGCTATTGTAAATGGGATTTTTAAAAAAAATTTCCTTTCCAGACACTTTGTCATTATATAGAAATGCTACTGATTATTTAATGTTGATTTTGTATCCTGCAACTTTACTGAATTTATCAGTTCTAACTTTTCTGTAGTATCTTTCAGGTTTTCTATTTGCTGATCATGTCATGAGTAAGTAGAGTTCATTTCAATTCCTTTCCTATTAGGATGACTTTTATATTTTTCTCTTATCTAATTGCTCTGGTTAGGACTCGCAGTACCATGTTAAAAAGAAACGTTGAGAGTGTGCATCCTTGTTATGTGCCTAATCTTAGAGGAAAGGCATTTAACTTTTCACTATTGAGTATGTTAACTGTAGGCTTATCATGCACGACCTTTATTGTGTTGAGGTACATTTCCTCTAAACCTAATCTTTTCAGAGTTTTCATGATGACAGGGTGTTGAATTTTGTCCTATACTTTTTCTGCATCTATGGAGAGAATCACATGGTTTTTATCCTGCATTTTTGTTAATGTGGTGTATCACATTTTTTGATATGGATTTTTTTTTTAATGGAGTCTTGCTCTGTCACCAGGTTGGAGTGCAGTGGCCTAGTCTCGGCTCAGTGTAACCTCCGCCTTGCAGGTTCAAGCGATTATCCTGCCTCAGTGTCCTCAGTAGCTGGGATCACAGGCACATGCCACCACACGCAGGTAATTTCTGTATTTTTAGTAGAGATGGGGTTTCACCATTTTGTGGCCAGGATGGTCTTGATCTCTTGATCACGTGATCCACTGCCCCCCACCCTTAGCCTCCCAAAGTGCTGAGATTACAGGCGTGAGCCACAGTGCCTGGCCAACATGGACAGATTTTAAAGTCTATTTTTATTTCCTCAGGAAATCAGCTGCCATGAATTTGCCTGGTCCTCTGTTCTGAACACATCTCTTGGCAGCTGATCATATTCTGAATCCTTAGTGGGATATCTTCTTTGGAAAAGAAGTTTTCCCAGGATATGCCTAAACCTTCTTTAATAAAATTATCAAAGAAAAATGGTACCAGATGGAATTAAATAGGCAAGGAAGACTTCATTCCAGACACTTGCAATAGGGGAGAGAGATTAAGTCAACTCAAATCCAAATACAACAGAGACAGTAGTCAGGGTAAGACAACCATTTGACAGAAAATTACTAGAGGAACTTGATTAGATACCCAGGGAGGAAAAAGAGAAACTTGATAGGATTTTGAGGTGAGGAATTCTTACTGAATTAGCTTAGCAGAATTCTTACTAAAACTAGGCTCAACTGGATTCTTTCCTGAAACTGGATTGGTCAAGCCGAGGAAGGGACCTAGTTGAGAGGAGGGCTCAGAGAAACCTAACTAAAGTTTGCTCAAGGGTGGAGCTTTTGTAAATACCCACAGGGATTTCCTCAGCTTGCGAAAGAAACTGGAGACCCACAGAACCTGTAAGGCGTCGGGGGAGCATCTGCATGTCCCCGGCAGTGCTGGTGGCTGCTTCTGCTCCTCACAGCAGCGGCTCCCTGGCCTTCTGTTCAGTTCTGGGTCATGTTGTGCAGCCACCATCTCCAATCAGGTCTTGTCCATTGCCTTAATTTAGAGGCTTAGGGTAAAGTCTGAGTTACTGGTTTGAGCTTGGGTAAGTGAATGCTTGAAGACGGATGCGATCATAATGACTATGCACAGGCTGGCTACGGTGGTGGCCAGAAGAAAGGCTGGGGTCATAAGCATCCCACACAAGTAGAAGAGGCTGGTGGAGACCGTTAGCAAAAGGGAGAACACTTTGGGTGAGATCTCACCACACTCACATCGACAAAGTGGAAAGAAGGTGCGGCCACGCTAGCTAAGGCAACACCACAAGCAGAAAATGTTATTTCCCTCTGCAATTAGCAGCATTACGACCCTATGAAGCACCCTCAAACACACCTCATGGGAGTCAAAAGAATGTTTTCATAAGGTTCTGCAGACTTAGCTACGGAGTGTCTGTGTAACCAGGGGTGATTCGCAACATGAGCCAATGAATTATTTATGGTTTAATGGACTTTGTGAAAGTAAGATTCCACTTGGTTTTTTGGTCTGTATGAAAAAATCAAACTGGGAAAGTAAGAAGTCTGAAAACAAGTCATCGGATTTGAAGGTTGCCTCTTACATCACACTAGAGATGAATTTGTACACAAATACTCATTTCTCATTTAGTTCCTGACCTCTCTGGCACACCTTTCCCTCACCTTGTCAGCATTTCCCGCCTCATTCTGAGGCAAATAAGTGTCGTCAGGAGCTTCCCAGACCTTCCAGGTTTCATCAGCTCTATCTCCAATTCGATCCCGGTCTACACACAGAGTTCGGGGCAGGCGGGATAGCGGGTACATTTCCTGTTTTTGACCCTCAGCTGCAAGGGACTGTTTCCCGGGTGCTTGGGACGGAGTGTTGGGCAGTGTCTGGGAGGACCCGGCCACGGAGTCCCCCGCTTTCACCCTGGCACTAGCGGCTGAAGGGTGAGGGTTAGAGCTCGTTCCGCCCCATCTCCCCCGGCTCCCACACGAGTGCGTGGTCCTGAACTGGGAATGGAGCTCCCGGCGCAGCGAGGCCCGCGTGCGGTCGGGGGCGAGTTTTCTCTCCGGCTGGAAGGCCCGTCGCCGTGGATGCCAGGACCCGAGCCGTCCGGGGCTGCCGGCTTTGGGGGGTTTCCAGACGCGGCAGGTGGGGTGAGTGGGGAGACCAAGAAGGACCACGGAATTGAGAAAGCAGACGAAGGTGAACTGTCTCGAAGGGCTGGGGGATGGGATGGGAAAGGGGCCAGAAGCGACCCCGGGCACGCGAGGGCCACAGCGAAATAACGCTCGGCCAGCTGCTCGCGCGATTCAGCTGCGGCGGCGAGGAGGGCTTCGAACCTAGGAAACTTTGAGGAAGCGTTTGTCTCCATTGCAGGAATTGGGTTTCCACGTTGCTGCCGGAGGTTTTGTCTCCAAATCCGTGAATCTGATACGCTTGAAAGCTGAATCACTTCGGTATTTAAGTTTGGATAGGAGAGTCCAATACCGTGTACGCGGCCACAAAGGTGTTTTCGAAGGGAATTCGACAGGAAGCGGAGGAACGAGTTTTTCCCACATTCAGAAGCCAACCGAGGAACTGTAAAACGTTCTCCTTTGAAAGGTCCCACCGAGATTCGAACTCGGATTGCTGGATTCAAAGTCCAGAGTGCTAACCATTACACCATGGGACCAACCATAAAAGCAGAATATGTATCTACAGTCGTGGTTAAATACCTCCTTGATAATAAACTTTCTAGTCGCTCCAATCTCGAAGACTCAGGTCAGGCTTCAGAGAGACCGTGCTGACAGGAAAGCTGACGCTTTGTTGCTGGAGGAGTAATGAGCAAAATAAAATTCAGGGACATCTGTGCACTTTGCTGCGCTTTTGTTAGGAGCATAAATTGCTTCCAGAAGTCAACGGGGCAGATCCAGATTTTGTGAGGTCTGAAACTTAATAATTTAGAAAGTCCTCTTTAGGAAAAAGAATAGTGGTCATCAACATACAATTATGGGCACTCTAAGGCCTGTATGATGTATCTGAGTATAAGCTGGAGTAGGGGGAGGCAGCTGTCTTAACTAATTTTCACTATAACAGCATAGCTTTGCAAATTTTACAACACGTTTCATACAGAGCAACCTCTTCCCAAGGCCTTGGCAAGCACAGTGCAAGGAAAGGATCTTGACACACTTTAGAGAGACTCATGATAAACACCCCTCTGGGGTGCATATCTTTAAACATCTATCAAAATAGTCTCTACCTACAGCCACTAAAAAGAATGGGATACGCACACACCACATGTTGGCTTGGCAGTTTCTGGGGGAGGATTTAGTTTAAACTGAAAACAAAATAGCCCAGTCACTTGCTGAATTGTAGTCTAATATGATCTAAGTTTTGCAAATTATAATGAGTTATGATCGTGACTCAGTTATATTTGTACATAATTATATTGTACTCAATTTTATATGTGCATTAAAAAATAGGTTGGAGGTACATACAACAAACTGTTGACATGAGTTTTTCTGAGGAATGGAACTCAGAATGAAGAAACTTCACTTTTTGCCATGTTGACTTTTAAAATATCTGACGTTTTTATAAGCGTCTATCACTGTTGCAGTAATTCAAAAAATGCAAATCTACGAAAAAAAAATAATAATGCTCGTCAGTAGAGGACCTAGAAGTCATGGTCACTCCATGTTAACTGCCTACTGTGCTCGGCATGTCTAAGAAAAAGGTAGAAGGTAGAATCCTGACTGCAAAGAACAGTTAGCGGGGAAACACAAAAGGTAAGTGCAGCACGTTAATAGTGGCTGGGAAAATGATCCTCTCAGGGTTTGATGACACAGGCACACAGACAAAAATTTTATACACAATTTCATTAGGTTTACCGATTGACTCGAGACCATTCACAGAACCCAACCGTAAGAATTTTTTTTAATTTAGAGACTTCTGAAAGAAATGTTCTGATTATTCAAAGCGTCTCTACTCTGTGAGAAATCAACATGAGGACCAAAGCAGAAGGAAACCGAATGGCGAAGGGGCCAGGCAGCAATTGCACACGTGTTCCTCGGGCATCTCTCGTTCCCAGGCGCAGCGCTGGATCCAGTGGCTGCCGGGAAGGAAGGTTCTGGTTTCCCCACTCCAGTGACTCGCTGGGCTCTCCTCCGCCGTCCAGGTTTTGTCAGTCGCCTGGGACCAGTTTCCCACAGTTGTTCAGTCACGGAGCACAGGGCCGGCGCTAACCAATCCCAGCGCAGGCTCCGTGGATCTTGGTTTTCCAAGACGTCAAATGGAAACGATGTGACATTCTTCCATTTCTTTCTAAGTGTGATTTAGGGTGAAAGGGAACGGAGAAAGCGGCCCGAAGTTAACTAGGACGGGCGGGGGAGCAGCCCGCAGCCGCGCTGCGCGGTGTTGCCGGGGGATGCTCTTCCCGGGGACGCTCTGCGGGGCGTCGCGCGGGTCCGAGCGCCAGCGGCGTTTCCACCGTGACGGGAACGCAGAGACCAGCAGCCGCCACGCCAGCGCCCTCGCACTGTGAGACTCTCCACCGGATGCCAGGTAACTGGGCAGCTCCGGAGTTAATCCTCCGCGGTTTCCGGAGCACTCGCTTCCCCAAGTCGACTGGTTCCGTAGGTGTGACCGCGACCAGCGAGAAGACCGCACCACCTGGAATCCTAGAGCGGACCGGAAGTGAGCGTGGCTCACCGGCCCGGCCGGAACCTGCGGGCGCAGCTGCGGGCGTGTCTGCGGAACGGCGGGCTGAGCCGTCCGGTGTGTCTTTGGCCCCACTAGTCCGGGTTCGAGCGGCTCTGAGCTCCTCAGAGGCGGGCGCTGCGGCCGAGGGACGGGTGCGTGTGCGCGGTCACAGCCAGGCCTCCTCCTCGGGCAGCCAGTGCCCCCGTCTCCCTCTCCGCCCTCGCCCAGGCTGCTCCGAGCGTCGTTTCCTCGCCTGGGCGCATATATCGCAAACCGAGGCTCCATCTGGGGCCGGCGTCTCCTTGGTAACCTCAGTTTTCTGTCTCGCAGGTATCTCGCCGCTCTGTTTGTGACCCTGAGGCTTTACTGGGTCGTTCTGTGCTCACTACTTTCTGGTCTTTTCAGAGTATGACTTCACTTTCAATGGAATTGCCCGAGTACTTGTGTTGTCACATAAACAAGTTCTCTTAAACTGCGTCGGTAGGTGTTCTGTGTTTAGTGTTTTCTTATATTAAAAACTTTCCTGACCAAGAACAAAAAAGGAACTCAAGTAGAATCGCCCATTTGCCCAGACCCCAAGTGGAGAGAGCCATCTCCTGAGCTGCCCTGAGCCCGGGATGGAAGCAGTCTCCAGGGTCTTCCCAGCCTTGGCTGGCCAGGCTCCAGAAGAACAAGGGGAGATTATCAGAGTAAAGGTTAAAGAAGAAGACCATACTTGGGACCAAGAATCAGGCCTACCCAGGAATTTGTCTTATACCAGGGAATTGTCTCGTCAGCGCTTCAGGCACTTCTGCTATCAGGAGACACCTGGGCCCAGGGAGGCTCTGAGTCAGCTGCGAGAACTTTGCCGTCAGTGGCTGAGCCCAGAGATGCATAGCAAGGAGCAGATCCTGGAATTGTTGGTGCTGGAGCAGTTCCTGACCATCCTGCCTGAGGAGCTCCAGCCCTGGGTACGGGAGCATAATCCTGAGAGTGGAGAAGAGGTGGTGACTTTGCTGGAAGATCTGGAGAGGGAGCTTGATGAACCTAGACAGCAGGTGAGAAATTGGAGGTGCCATCTTCTGGGGAAAATTTGGGTGCATGGATCCAGAATAGAGTAAGTGGGAGTAATTTCACACTGCTGGTTGCAAACCCTGGTTTGGGGCATTGTTTCTTTTTTGATCACTGGTGTAGATGAACAGATTCATGCATATGACATAACAGTCTTTGTGTATGATCCAAATAACTAAATGATTTAACCAAACGGAAAATCTTGATCTATTTTTTTTTTTTTACCAATAGAAAACATATTTAGTGACTATGAGACTAAAGAAATATACAGTAGTAGATTTTTTTTAAAAAAAATATTGTCTTTTGTAGCTATCTAGACTCAGTCACTAATTAGCTGTGTAACCTTGGGCATATTACACGTTCTCTGGGACATTAGTGTCTTCATCTGTACAATGAAAAGACAAATTGCATGATTCCCTTGGTTCTTTTCAGTATCTAGAGTTGTTGGTATGTAAAATGTTTTGAGCTCTAAATTATTTTTAGAAGGAATTTTAAAGCGTTTTGCCATTACACTGAAGTTACTTCTAAAGGATTCTATTTGCCTTCTTTGACGGTAATTTTAGAACATTATGGATATTGACAGACTTTTAGTGATACTATTTATACATTTATCTGAACTCTTTCAGAATATGAACACTTTATGTATACAGTCTGATCTGTTAAAAACACATGTTTCTGGAATGCAAAATCTTTCATTAAGAGGTCAGTATGCTGGAAATGAATCGGGATAATGCCGAAATTGTGTAGGCTCATGCATGAGTTTTCCCAGCCAGCTGATGTCTCGGGCCACCAAGTGGGAGTAGCTGAATCCAAGTCTCTGATTTAGCTGAGCGCAGCAAGTCCTGAATACGTACAATACTGTACATAATGCCCATCTGCCCCCACATCCTTCCTCTGGCTGTCTTAGAAGCGATTATTTACATGATTCCCTCCCATCTTCGTGCATTTTTTGCTAAACTTTTTTTGTTCCAGAAAAGGAGCAAGCAGAGGGTTTTGCAAGTGCCACAGAAGTATGCTCGTGATACAGTTCCTGCTACTGAGTATAAACAAAAAGCTCTAACAGTTGAAGACAAGCTTCAAACTATACACTGTTTTGAAAGAAAAGAACCTGTGAGATTGGTTGTGCAACCAGCATAAAGGAGTAAACATATATACAATTGAGACAATGATGAGAAAAATAAAATTATCAAGCTGGAACAATTGCCAGTGTTATGAAATCTATTGGAACAAGGCATAGGGAAATGGAGGAAATGCAGCATTTGTTAAGTGTTGTGGATTGAATACCAAACAAGGAAGCAATCCAGTGCAATCTTTCTCAAAGCTAAAGAGAATGCCTTTGCAATGTATGAAGACTTTAAGAAAAAAAGCTGAAAATCCCGCAGAAGTGCCTTCATTTACTGCAAATTGTGGCCGGTTTAGTGGCTTCAAGAACTACTGTACTTTCCACAGTGTTAAACTGTCTGTGCAGATGAGGATGTAAGTGCAGATGAAGAAGCTGCAAAGACCTTTCCCCCAGCATTGAGAAATTAGATTGATGAAGAAGGCTTTCCCCTGGCTCAGATTTTCAGTTTTTATGAAACCATTGGAATGGTTTCATAAAAATCTGTTGGAAGCAGATGCCCTCAGGGACATCTGTGGAGAATTTGGGTTTGTGGATCCAGAATGGAGTGAGTGGGACTGGAAGTATTCTAGAAACACACTGTGGGGTTTAAGGCTACAAAGGATCAACTGATGGTGATGCTGGATGCAAATCCCAGTGGAGTTTTAAAGCTAAAGCTTGTGATTTATCATTTTGCCAATCTGTAAGGTTTACAATGAATTATAAAGACTAGCCATGGTGTCTACTATCGGGTCTAGCAAGAGAGACTGGATGACAGGGCAGACATTTTCTGATCTTTTATGTAATTTTTTTGTAGATTAAAAAAATTGGAAGAGAAAAAGCTTGTGTTTTAAAATTCTTACACTTCTCAGTGACACACCAAGCCACTCTCCAGTAGTCACTGAGCTTCCTTCAGGTATCACAGTTCTCTTTCTACCTCCAATCCAACTTCTTCACTGCAGCCCCTTGATCAGGGTGTGATTGCAATCTTTAAACCTTATTATTTAAGACAAACATTCAAGATGTTGATTGCCTATACAGGGGGTGACAGTGCCCGAACAGTTTTTGAATTCTGTAAGCAATTTTATATTAAACTTATGATTGATATTATAATCATCTAACTACAACCATATGCTAGATGATTAGTAGAGGCCTGGAATGAGTTCACAAAAGCCTGTTTGCATACGGTGTGATATAAAATTCTCCCTGATTTAATTCATGATTCCAAAGCCTTTGAGCCTTCAGAAGAGCTCCACTAAATCAAACCAAGCTGTGTTGCTCTTGTAAAGGGGGTTGGATTCAGAAAAGACAAGACATTAGATTAAGAAAGGCAAAGGAGATATAACTAAAAACAATATAGAGACATTGAATGGATCATGGATTTTTCAAAAACCACAAAATCTATTTTGGGGATAACTGGAGAAATCTAACTATAACCATATGCTAGATGATCAGTGTGAGGCGAGGACAATTTCTTTCCACCCAACACGGTTATGCAACTTGGTTGACTTTTTTTTTCTCCATCCATAACACATTGGGCTAATGTTTTCCACAAGTGATCTAAAACAACTGTCAGATTATTTCCTGGGTTAAACAGCTCATTAGTCTCTGTTAGATAATTTGCATTCCCTCCTCTCATACCCCAATATTTATTTGTATTTATTATTATTTTTTGAGACAGAGTCTCTCTCTGTTGCCCAGGCTTGAGTTCAGTGCCGTGATCTCAGTTCACTGCAACCTCCATCTCCCAGGTTCAAGCGATTCTCCTGCCAGAGCCTCCTAGTAGCTGGGATTACAGGTGTGAGCCACTGTGCCGGGCCCAATATTTACTTTTAATTAACCACATTGACACTCATTTATAATTTTTTTCAGTCATCACAGTTTAGGAGACATTTCTTTAACGTGTTTTCATTGTTATTCCCAGAAACGGAAACCGAAGGGGTGTGTTTTAACTCCTGTCCTATAGAGATTATGGAGACGTCAGTTTCTGTTGTATGGCTATGGCTATTTTTTTTCTCCCTCACCCTCTTCCAAGCTATGGTTTTATTAGAACCAGCGTTTTTCATTTCTTATGTTATCTTGTACTTCTCTTAAGAATTCATTAAAGACTGATTTTTTTTTCTTACATTCTATTTTAGTGGAAGAATACAAGTTTAGCTATGACAAACTAGAACTATTTATACTGTTTACCAAATGTACCTATTTGTCCCCAGGTCTCACAGGGCACATATGGGCAAGAAGTTCCTATGGAAGAAATGACCCCGCTGGATTCTGCAAAGGCGTCTTTAGGCACTCAGCTTCAGTCTATGGAAGACAGAATGGAATGTGAATCTCCAGAGCCATACCCACTTCAAGATAATGGTTAGAATAATTTAGTTTTAAGAAAGAGGGTGAGACTTGGGAGAAGGAAGGATCTAATACTGAAAGTTATCAAACCTCATTTCACTTCTACTGAATGTATTAATAGTTGAATGAAAAGTCAACCAGTATAATGTAATTTGTTAAGAGAGTTTAATTAAGACAGTCAGGTAATAATGTCAAAAATACTTGAACACCAGATTTGTCATGGTGTTATTCGATTTACCCACGGGTACTTACTAACTCTATAATGAAGTTAGATGATTTAAATTTACTAGTTCATTACGGCTTCAGAACCAAACTGGGGTTTACTTGCCTGGCAAGGAAAGCCAAACATTCACATCAGCAGGAGAAAGGAGGGCATTTATTTGCACAGTGTCAAGCAAGGAGAATTGGGCCACTCACAGTTAAGACCCAGTGTCCCTGATGGTTTGCAAGTAAGGGTTTTTTAAAAGCAGGGAGGGCCAAAGTGGGTGGATCACTAGGTCAAGAGATGGAGACCATCCTGGCCAACATGGTGAAACCCTGTCTCTATTAAAAATACAAAAATTAGCTGGCATGGTGGCGCACACCTGTAGTCCTAGCTACTCAGGAGACTGAGATAGGACAATCACTTGAACTCGGGAGGCGATGGTTGCAGTGAGCTAAGATCGTGCCACTGCACTCCAGCCTGGCAACAGAGCAAGACTCTGTCTCAGAAACACACACACACGGAGGCAGAGGTTATGAGCAAAGTCATAAATCAATTCGTGGACACTGTACATTTGTTTGACCTAAAAAGGTAGGACAGACATCTCAAAGAAGGGACTTTACAAGTCATAGGTAGATTCAAAGACTTTCTAACTTGCAATTGGTTAAGGAGGCAAAGCTTTGTCTAAAAATTTGGGATCCGCGGAAAAGAAGGTTAGCTCTGGCTTGTGTGTGTAACTTCTTCCAGGCCCCCCAGGAAGAACTTTAGAACAAAGAACAGCAGTTGTAGTTCAGTCCTCAGTTCCCCTTTATCTGAAGGGATTCATTTGGTGGAGGTATGGGTTTCTGAAAAACAGCTTAGGGATGTATGTTAAGATGTTATCTTTAGCTGATATAGGGAACATCTCATGACTATTTTGGCTGTTGTTTTAAGGTATTATCTTCTTGTTTATCAAGTTGCTCATGTACTTCTTAGAGATAGTGAGATGCCTGGATTCCCTTGAAGGAACTCAGGATTTCCTGTTATTACCATGCTTGGTGGTTGGGGGTGGCTCACAGGCCCCTAAGAGAAGTCCCTGCTCTGTCTGACAATTTGGAATGCAAATAGTATGGTATGGTATATAATTTGGTATGCAAATATTATAGTATAAATATACTATACTATACATCATTGATAGTATCAATGATGTCAACTTGAGTGCAAGTATTTTTCCAAGCAACTATAAAACTATCTAGAGATATTATGTTAATTCCAAATTATTCTTTTTTATTTTTTCCAAAATAGTTTTTTTCCTTAACAGCCAAATTTGAAGTATTCTTAGTGTTTCTGTTATTATGAATGTTCTAGAAATTTTTAATAAGCTTTATTGTCAGAAATTTTTTACTAATGTAGACTTATCCACTATTCTTATTAAAATTAGTAATGAAGATATTTATATTGGGTTTGTAGTTAATAGGCCTGAAAGGGAGCTGATATGAATATATTAGGTTGGAACTTACTCCTCAAATGTTGATGTAATAGCTAACCTGACTGAATAAAAGAGAAAACATGTAGTGTGGAGATTTAAAAAAAAAAAATCTATTATTGTCTTGCTGAGGTTCCTCCAAAAAAAAGTCTTTGCATAGTAAACAAACAAATAAATGTTAATTTGCATCCTGTTTTACATAAACTTCAATCCTGAAAACTGCTCTGGAAAGTCGTGTCCTGACTCTCTACTCTTTATTGTGTGAAACTTTTTGTTACTGGCTGGAGTCCTTCATTTACGCTGTTTGTTCCACCTAGGTTGGATTCTTTAATCAAAATGGTATCCCCTGGCATGGTGCAGTGACTCACACCTGTAATCCCAGCACTTTGGGAGGCCAAGGCGAGCGGGCAGATTGCTTGAGGCCAGGAGTTCAAGACCAGTCTGGCCAACATGGTGAAACCCCATCTCTACTAAAAATACAAACATTAGTCAAGTGTCTTGGTGCGTGCCTTTAGTCCCAGCTATTCGGGAGGCTGAGACAGGAGACTTGCTTGAACCTGGGAGGCAGAGGTTGCAGTGAGTTGAGATTATGCCTCTGCACTCCAGCCTGAGAGACAGAGGGAGACTCCGTCTCAGAAAAAAAGTGGTATCCCCCTTCTGTGTGTCCGTATCCCCTATTTATACCTCAAGCACTACTGGCTCCTTTGGCAGTATATGTATTTTAAATATATTCCAAAATATTCTAATTGATTTTTTCTTTTGTTTCAGGGTCATTTTTGTGGCTTTCCATGATGTCTCAAAGCATGGGTGATGATAACCTCAGTAGCTTAGATACTAATGAAGCAGAAATTGAAGTAGAAAACATGAGAGAAAAGTTCTTCAGAAGCTTAGCAGTGTTACTGGAAAACAAAAGTAATAATACTAAGATATTTTCTAAAGCAAAATACTGTCAGCTGATAAAGGAAGTGAAAGAAGCTAAAGCTAAGGCAAAAAAGGAATCAGTTGACTACCGTCGCTTGGCTAGATTTGATGTTATCCTTGTACAAGGAAATGAGAAGCTAATTGAGGCTATAAATGGGGAAACAGGTAAAATACGGTATTACTTACACAGTGAGGACTTATTTGACATTCTGCATAATACCCATCTCAGCATTGGACATGGTGGACGTACTCGCATGGAGAAAGAGTTACAAGCGAAATACAAGAATATCACAAAAGAAGTTATAATGTTGTACCTGACCCTCTGTAAACCATGCCAACAGAAAAATTCAAAACTCAAAAAAGTTCTAGCATCAAAACCAATTAAGGAAGTTAGTTCAAGATGCCAAGTAGATCTTATAGACATGCAGTTGAATCCTGATGGGGAATATAAATTTATTATGCATTATCAAGATCTTCGTACAAAGTTAAGTTTTTTGCGGTCATTAAAGTCTAAAAGACCTACGGAAGTTGCACATGCTCTTTTAGATATATTTACAATTATTGGAGCACCCAGTGTCCTACAATCTGACAATGGGAGGGGATTTTCAAGCCAGGTTGTCAGTGAACTCAGTAATATTTGGCCAGAATTGAAAATTGTCCATGGGAAATCTCAGACCTGCCAAAGTCAGAGTTCTGCAGAACAAACTAATGAGGATATCCGAAAGAGGATTTTCTCCTGGATGCAAACTAATAACTCATCACATTGGGCTGAATTTTTGTGGTTCATTCAGATGACCCAAAATCAACCCTATCACAGAAGCATGCAACAGACTCCGTGTGAAAGTGCATTTAGCTCTGAAGCTAAACTGGGCTTGTCCCATTCTCAGTTAACTGAAGAACTTGTTGCCAGCCTGCATACAGAAAATGAAATAGATCAGGCTGACAAAGAGTTAGAAAATACTTTAAGAGCCCAGTATGAAGAAAGCATTGAGACTGGAACAGATAGTAGTGACATTGAAGAGAGTCTTCCTGTCACCCCTAAGGTGGCTCAAAAAAACCCTCCTGAGAGCAGACTAAGATTTTTATCCTGTGTGGTTTGTGAAAAAGAATGCACAGGTGCTAATAGTTGTATATCATGTGATGGAAATATCCATGCAATTTGTGGAGTGCCCTCTCAACATGGGACTGAGGGCTGTGGTCGGCAAATAACTTGTAGCCTTTGCTATGAAACCAGCACAATGAAAAGGAAACATGATGAGATTCAAAGGAGTTTGCCTGTTCAACCTTCCAAAATGCTAAAGCCATCAGGGACACCATTTTCACCAGACAAAGCAGGAGACTGGGTAAGACTGAATATCTGCCGTGGATGAAAGCAGGGAAGAGTCCCATTATACTTTACTGTGAATAAGTGTTGTTTGACAAGGTATATGAAGGCACATTTTCATTACCTTGGATATAGTTCCCCCAAAGAAGGCCTAATTACTTTTACTGCTTCCTCCCCTTTTTTTCCAGATTGGAAGTTGTAAAGTTGTAACCGTGAATGCTGCCTTTTATATTATTCTCGGGGTGATGAACAGTATCTCTTTTACTCCCTTCTGATGTCAGGCATTTCTTAGGGGAATGAGAAAGCTAAGATTGATGGAGTAAATAGTGTGTATGATGGTATGTTTCTACAGAAGAATGAATTTGGTAACAGATGAATTTATGGTTTCTCTGTTGTAATCACGTGAGTCTGGTTGGAGGGTAAGCTAAGACAGGACCTTTCAAATCAAGTGAAGAAGTATTTGTGGGGGTAGGGAATCATAAATTTGCTTGGAAGATAGGGGTTTGTGTTGGGAAATACTTCATTTGGGAATTTATATGGAGAACATGAAATAAAACTAAAAAGATTTAAAATCGGTAGCCTTTATGAGGTAGGGTTAATGTTTTGAAATATGGAGGTTACACATGACTTAGACTAGTGGTACTCAATGTGTGATTGGCAGACCAGTGCTGCTATAAAAACTCTAGTCCATATTAAGTACAAAAATTGAGCGTAAGTATTTAGAAACATTTATAACAATTGACATTACTGCAACATCCAAGCACATGATTAATGAACTCATCTTACTGAATAGAATATAGACCGATTTAGGTGCTTTTAAACTCTCAAGGTGAGTCACATGTGGTGGGGGTTACACACTAGTCAAACACAATAGGTCCCCATTACAACATGTGATGCTTTATGTTTAGTTTATCAGCCATAACCCAAAGATACATAAAATTCTGAGAAAATGTAGGCATTTCTTTATTTTTATAAATTAATTTTAAAATAATTTTTTATTTTAATCAAGTCTAGTTTTAAATTTGTGGTTTAACATTGCTAGCTTAAGCAGAAAAGTAAAATTTGTATTATTTGTTTACTTTTAATCCTAATTTTCAGATGGCGAAACAAGCTTCACTGGACTTTTTTGTCAAGAAAAGACATGCATTTTCTGAACACAGTGGTAGTAATAAAAGAAATGGAAACAATAAGAGTCGTCCTGAAGAAGGGAAAACCAAAAGAGTTCATGCTAGTTTCACTCGGAAATATGATCCTTCATATATTGAGTTTGGTTTTGTAGCTATAATTGATGGTGAAGTACTAAAACCACAGTGTATTATTTGTGGAGATGTACTGGCTAACGAAGCAATGAAACCATCAAAGCTTAAGCGACATTTATATTCAAAACATAAAGAAATAAGTTCACAACCAAAAGAATTCTTCGAAAGAAAGAGCAGTGAATTGAAAAGTCAACCGAAGCAGGTGTTCAACGTTTCTCATATAAACATCAGTGCTTTGCGGGCTTCATATAAAGTAGCACTTCCAGTTGCTAAGTCTAAGACACCATACACGATTGCTGAGACACTAGTGAAAGACTGCATCAAAGAAGTGTGCTTGGAAATGTTGGGTGAATCTGCAGCAAAGAAGGTAGCTCAGGTACCACTTTCCAATGACACCATAGCTCGACGTATTCAGGAACTGGCTAATGATATGGAAGATCAACTCATCGAACAAATAAAACTAGCAAAGTATTTTTCATTGCAGCTTGATGAATGCAGAGATATTGCTAACATGATAATTCTTTTAGTCTATGTGAGGTTTGAACATGATGATGATATAAAGGAAGAGTTCTTTTTTTCAGCCTCTTTGCCTACAAACACAACTAACTCAGAACTATATGAAGCTGTAAAGAATTATATTGTTAACAAATGTGGTTTGGAATTTAAATTTTGTGTAGGAGTATGTTCTGATGGTGCAGCTTCAATGACAGGAAAACATTCTGAAGTGGTAACCCAGATTAAGGAACTTGCGCCAGAATGTAAAACAACACATTGCTTCATTCATCGAGAAAGTCTTGCTATGAAAAAAATATCAGCTGAACTAAATAGTGTGCTTAATGATGTAGTAAAAATTGTGAATTATATAAAATCTAATGCATTTAATTCGAGATTATTCTCTTTATTATGTGATAATATGGAAGCTGATCATAAGCAGCTGTTATTGCATGCTGAGATACGGTGGTTATCACGGGGAAAAGTTCTGTCAAGAATGTTTGAAATACGAAGTGAGCTCTTAGTGTTTCTGCAAGGCAAGAAACCTGTTTGGTCTCAACTTTTTAAAGATGTGAATTGGACAGCCAGGCTTGCTTATTTGTCTGATATCTTCAGTATTTTTAATGATCTTAATGCTTCTATGCAAGGGAAGAATGCAACTTATTTTTCAATGGCAGATAAAGTCGAAGGGCAAAAACAAAAGTTAGAAGCTTGGAAAAACAGGATTTCTACAAATTGTTATGACATGTTCCATAATTTAACAACAATTATCAGTGAAGTAGGTAATGATCTTGATATCGCACATCTGCGAAAAGTTATCAGTGAACATCTTACAAATTTGTTAGAATGTTTTGAATTTTATTTTCCATCAAAAGAAGATCCACGCACAGGAAATTTGTGGATCCAAAATCCATTTCTTTCATCAAAAGATAATTTAAATTTAACTGTAACTCTACAGGATAAGTTGTTGAAGCTGGCTACTGATGAAGGATTGAAAATCAGTTTTGAAAATACAGCATCACTTCCTTCATTTTGGATCAAAGTTAAAAATGAATATCCTGAGCTTGCTGAGATTGCTTTAAAATTTCTTCTTCTTTTCCCCTCAACATACCTCTGTGAGACCGGATTCTCTACCTTAAGTGTTATTAAAACAAAACATAGAAACAGTTTAAATATACATTATCCCCTGAGAGTAGCATTGTCATCAATCCAACCTAGATTAGACAAATTAACAAGCAAGAAGCAGGCTCACTTATCACATTGAAAACTAAATATTGACATGTAAGGTGTTTGTTCAATGTATGCATATAAGCATTTGGTGTGAGGAATTTGCTATTTCACTTTAAACTTTAGTTACAATTTTGTAAGTATGAAAAGTTATGAGTGAAATAGCAATTTTCTATGTAAATTGCCTATGTGTACATTTTCAATTAAGAATATGTACAGTTTTTTCCTTATATTTGTCATATTGATTAAAATATAATTTTAAATATGTTGATTCTAATATTAAAACATTTGGTCTTATAATTTGTGTCTTACTGTATTTCATTAGCATGTTAAGATTGTAGGACAACTTCAGGATGGGGTATGTTTTCCTTGAAATAGACTAGGTCGGTGAAGGGAAGTGAATTCATGAGATAGGCTTAGAATTCAAATGCAGAGGACAGGTCAGTAGGATATTAAGTTTGTTAAACTGATCCAGAGTGGTTAGGTTGGAAACTGAAGTTGATTTTGTAGGTGCATGTTTAGACAAAGTATGAGTGGAATGGGAGTAAACACTTATTTTGTAATGGTATTATGGCCTTGAATTCATATTGATAAATTCTGATTTCATAAGGATGGGGGATTGGACCATACTGACAAGTTCACGTTAGGAGGTTTCTAGATTTTACTAGAGTTGATTGCCTTTAAGGTGTTTTAGGACAAAGTCAGGAATTATTGGCACCACAGTTAGATTTAACAGCCTCTGTTTTGTTTGGAGGTGATTCAGAAACATGTCACAAATACCTGTTCTTGTGTCTGTGAACTCATTTAGAATGATCAAAAGCAGACTATTTGCATAAGACATGTTCTTTAGCATAAAAATGACAGAATCTTTGAAGAAAATATCTTTTCCTAGACAGGGTAACAACTTAGAGTAAGTGCTTCTTTTCAAATAAATGTAACATTCAAAGTCAAGGAAAGGAAGAATATTTAGTGATTCAAAATGTTACTAAGAATTTAACCTTTTGGTAAAGAAAGTTTCAAGTATCCTTCAAACCTTTGAAAGTAGAGGAAAGTTCATATTTAGTCCTGAAATCTTAGTTGGATTATGTTTTATTGTGTGTTTGTTTTAATAAAGTCACAGCTTTTCAAAACCTTGTAATGGTGGATAGATTTAGAAGATAGTGGTTTGATTTCTCCCACTGACAAATTATATGCCCTTTTTCCTATCTGACCATATTTTGGAACTAAGAGATTTTAAAATGTTTGACCATTTGTTTTATTGATTGAATAAAGTATTGTGTTACCCACTTTTAATTTTGAAAGGCAATGTGGTGATTTTATATTTATTTATTTAAAAACTTAACGTAGTCTGGAAGAAATAAAGAGGGAATTAAAAGTACATTTTAAAAGAGAACTAAATTCCTTTACTTTCTCTCTAAGAAATATTAAATAAGTATTGGATGTCAGATTGGTACGAAGCCTTCTCATATACTTGAAGTAGGTGCCTGCCTGTTTTTATTTTTTCTGCAAATGATTCAGTGCCAGGAGGCTACATTGCTTTACCTTTTTTTAAGACACAGGAATATATGTGTTTCCTTTCTTCCCTCCCTGTTTCATTGTCTCACTGTACATTTTTTTAGAGCACAGCTTTATTGAGATTTTTTATGCAGATCATGAAATCTTACTGCCTATTCTTAACACGAATTTGATGATTAGTGATTCTGTAGATAACCTGATTTTTCTCTTCCTATTTTCTGCTTGTTTTGCAGCAAGTTCACATGTCTATATACATGTGGTATACGAATATACTGCAAAGGTACATTTACTTGTGCATATTTAAGACTACTGTATGCAGTATTGTTTACTTCCATCTATCGTATATATATGCTGGTTTTAAAAAACTGTATTTATGTGTAACAGGAGATTATGCTGGGCTTTTCCTGTTACTCAAAGAACAGCAACTAGGGAGGAGTCAAAGATGGGTCAAGACACACTAAGTACTTCACTTACTAAAGAAATCTGACAACGACTAAAATCAGAAGACGCTACCACCCAATGCCACCATCACAGCACCCAGACATAACTCGAAGGATGATTAAGAAGTGGTAGAACTAGCTCTCAACATCGTGCTTTCTGCCGAGAATTACTGGTAGCGATTGATGATGCCTTCAGGAAGGAGAGGCTTGTATTTTATTTCCAGATTGGGTGTTAATTTAGGCAGCAAACTTGTTCATCTGCTTTCTGCCTACTTGATCAGGAAAATAAAAGGGACAGTGGGGTGGGGAAGAGAGGTAATTAGATTTGCAGTAGTTCAGTCTGTATCCTCACAATTTGGGGTGGCAAAGATATGCAGGTTTCCTTTCGATCAGGTGACACCAAGGAATGTAATTAAATCTGACCTCTCGGCTAGTGTCACAGGCAGGAAAACTGTCCTCCAGCCTGGAGAACTCTCCAACAAAGCCTGTGGGCATTTATAGCTATTGACAACTGAAGGAGGTGAAATAGGTGATCTATCCGTATGTTTGTGGGGAAGGCCCCCACAAATGTCTTGGAGAATTCTCACATGCTCCCCATGAAAGAATGAGAAAGCTTAAATTCTGGGGCTTAGAGGGCAAATTACCAATTTACGCTTCGTGTGTGCGTGTGTGCGTGTGCGTGTGCGTGTGCGTGTGTGTGTGTGTGTGTTTGAAGTCTTTAGCTCTGGTTAGGGGAAGCAGGATACAAAAGGAAATTGCAGCTGAGGGGCCTGATGGCCTGTGCAACTTTGTTATACCCAGATTCCTCTATATTGCCCCAGCCACCTGGGTGGAAGACCATTTCTTCAGCTCTGGTGGTGAGAAGCTAGAGAAAGAACCAAAGTGAGGGGGAAACCCAGGGTGGGCTTTTATGGCAGAGAGAGGAGGGTAGAGATTGCTTGAGTGACATCAATGGTGCAGTCACACTCTGGGCTTTTGGAGTTTAGCTGCTCTGCTTTGGCGGGCTGCTTAGATATTTCAGAGACAAAAGAATCTTGAGTCAGTTTCTGAAAGGATCCCTGTTAGAAAGTGTTGCCTTCTCTGATATGACTGTGTACTTTCTGCAGTGAATCTCTCCTGAATAACTTCCAGA
Source organism: Cheracebus regulus (assembly GCA_963574635.1). Classification (NCBI taxonomy): domain Eukaryota; kingdom Metazoa; phylum Chordata; class Mammalia; order Primates; family Pitheciidae; genus Cheracebus; species Cheracebus regulus. Next base: position 13,959 of record CAUYQU010041409.1, on the reverse strand, counting down.
ATGTCTTTGCCTGTGTTCACCAAGATAGAAAGATTGTGAAAGTTCCAAACATTATACAATTAGAAATTATTATGGTAAAGAATAAGACATTTATTTACTGATTTAAAGAACACAGTGTGCTTTGTATTCTGACATGTGTGTTAAATTGAATTTACAATCAATTTGTTATTATGATTGAAACAGTTATAGTTGTTTTGATAATCAAATCTCGGGCTTATTAAAAATATGAAAAGGGAAAAGCCTGAGGTTGTTATGGATTGCATGACTTCTAAGAGTTTATACTGAAAGAATATGGTGCTTTATTTTAGGATTTAAATGCGAATGAATTTGTTTGCTGAAATCTCTTTTGCATTTTTGGGGTAGCAAATATTTCAAGTTGCCATTTTCCTATGTGAAAAACTTTCAGTTGATCTGAGGAACCAAAAATGAACCCAGAGTGACAGGAGCACAGAGGAATGCAAGATGACGTAGGTTGGAAAAAGACGGCCAGAACAAAAGCTGGTTCATAAAGATGAACCAAGTTGAGGAGTTTAGCCACAATCCTGGAGGCACTGGGAAGTCACTAAAAGATAGGTAAGTAGAAGGTGACTTGAGTTACATTTTAGCAAAGCTTTTCTGGCTGCAATGTAGAACATAGATGGAATGCTGAAGGACACCAGGACACCAGGAAGAATTTTGTAATGGAATAGATTCATGATAATGCTGTGAACCGAGGAAAAGGGAGTAGGGATTCAAGAAGGTGGATGTATTTGAAAGGCTTCATATGATAAAGGTGCCAGTTAGCAATTGTATTGAAAATACGAGTAGAGGCCAAGCACAGTGGCTCACACCTGTAATCCCAGCACTTTGGGAGGCTGAGGCAGGAACATGAGCCCAGGAGTTTGAGACTGCAGTGAGGTATGATTGTGTCACTCTTCTGCAGCCTGGGCTACAGAACAAGATCCTGTCTACCCCTCAACATTTTTAAATTATATTTTTAAAATAAAATAAATACACCAATAGAGGTTTCATACAACGCTACAACTGTGTCTAAAATAAGAGCAAAGTTCAATACTTGCTTAGAGACATTTAAAAACAAAAACAGGAGAAAATTTGCACTATCAGATAACAAAAGTTATTATAAAGCTACCGTGCTGAAGACATGATATTAAGACAGCCATCGACAAACCATCAGAACAGAACAGGGAATCCAGAAATAAGCTCGTGGATATAAGGAACTTTGCTCCTCAGTGAGGAAGAGAAAAAAATTGATGGTCCATTTGGAAGAAAATCAAATTAGATGCCTGAATTCTAAATATTTTAGACTTAAATGTGAAAGGCAAAGCTATATAACTTTTTGAAGAAAAAATGGTATAATCCATTTTTGAACCTGAAGAAGAAAATAGTTTTTCATGATTCAAAAACACAAACTATAAAAAAGAAACCTAGCTGTATTAAAACAATTAACTTCTGCCTACCATAAAACACCATGAAACATGAAAGCATTAAGCCAAATTGCAGTGTATATCTGTAGCACATATGCTTGTCAAAGGATTATTATTCAGAATATAAAAATTACTATAAAACAATGAGAAAAAAGCAACTAAATAGAAAAATTAGCAAAATAGGCAAATTCTTTTTAGCAAAAAAGAACAAAATCTGAATGGCCAACAGATATATAAAAATATATTTGAAACCAGGCTGGAGGCGGTGGCTCATGCCTGTAATCCCAGCATTTTGGGAGTCTGGGGAGGGTGGATCATGTGAGGTCGGGAGCTTGAGACCAGCCTGGCAACATGGCAAAACCCCATCTCTACTAAAAATACAAAAATTAGCCAGGTGTGCTGGTGCACACCTGTAGTCCCAGCTACTCAGGAGGCTGAGGCAGGAGAATCGCTGAAACCTGGGAGGTGGAGGTTGCAGTGAGCTTGGGTGACAGGATGAGACTCTGTCTCCAAAAATAAAAGATATTCAAAATTATTTTGTAATCATATAAATACATATTTAAGTTACAATTATACTCACCAGACTGGCCCAAATTAAAGTAGCAAGTGTTGACAAGAATGTGAAGCAAAGACAAGCTCTTATGAATCTTATGTACATGTTGATACAAGCATTTTAGGAAACAATATGACATTATCTAGTAGAGCTGAAGATGTGCGTGCCCTACAATCTCACAAATCCACTCTTATTCACACGCATCTCAAGAAGCCATGTCTTTGAGTGTGTAGAACATCAGTGCTTATAAAACCTATACTGGTACCAACCCAAATGTGCATTCACAGGACAGCTGTAATATGTTTATTCAGCAATTATAATTTATACTATATTCAACAACTAGAATACAGTAGTAAAAATGAATGCTCACTGAGAATTTTGGCAGATAATGAAATGGACTATATCTTGATTACAGTAGTGAGTAGATATATATATATAAATTTATATATATATGAATTTATATATAAATGCATATATGTAAAGTATATAGTTAAAATGGGTGCATTTATTCTATGTAAATTATACCTCAATAAAATTAACTTTAAAAATAGATGACCTATAGTTACATGTATCAACATGGATTAAATTTAACAATACAATATTGGAAAAGCCAAATTGCAGATGAATACACAAATATTGTACCATTTATATTTTACAAACTTTATAAAAAGTTTTATATATGTGAAGAAACTAAACAGCATAAATTAGAGATGCTACGTGTCAAAACTATAAAGCAAGAGAAAACCCACAAAATACAAAGACAGAATTTTGTATAGGGATTATCTCTGCTGGGTGAGAGGAGGAGTGAGGGACTGTGATTCTGGCAGAGCAACTAGGGCCACACTGCTTCTTAACATGGGTGGGGGGAACAAGGATGATCCGCTTATTATTTTTTGTAAATGGCTTGTAAATATGTTATATTATTTTATATGTTTTTGTAGTTTAAAATATAAAGGAATTAGTTAAATACAAATCTGACAAAATTATGCTGAAAGCAGAATTGAAAGATTAAAAAATAATGAAAGAAGTGAGGTTATGAAGGAGAAACCAAAGAGTTTCAGTATCTGCTCCTAAGGAGAGAACAGCAAGAAGTAATTGTCAAGATAAAGGACAGGAATATTCTAGAATTGATCAAAGTAGTTTAAACCATAAACAGATATTTTATATCACAAGACAAAGTGGTCTCAGGATTATTTCAATGGGCCAGAAACGTACGTCATCAGGGACAGAGTGTTTTTGTCCTGCTTTCTCTCCTTTCCTCCATCTGTTGAACTTTGCCCTCAGGTTCATCACTGGAAGTCACAAGAGGGCTTTGTCACCCTCAGTGTTAGCTACTCACAGAGAGCAATTAAGAATGGGAGTGCCATGAGGCAGAAGAGCTTTTTCCTGGCACTCTCTTCCATCAATAAAGACAAGTCTTTTTGAAAAATCTCTAGCAGATTGCCCTTTCAACTAAGTAGACATAATTGGCTCCCATATTTAACTTTACACATCTTTACTTATGGGGAATAAGATTGCCATGAAAAACACCTTAGAAAAATCATGATTCACCCCCCATGCCAGAGTACTTTACCATGCAGTAGGAATTTTGTTATCAAGAGCAGAAAATAGTTCTTGGGTTGGCAATCTTCAGTGTCTGTCAACATCGATAAATGTGAGGGCTAACACTTTCTGGATACTTGCTGGAAAGGGTAAATTTTTACAGCCTTTCAGGAGGATGATTTGGAAATAAGCATAGAAAAGTTTAAAAACAATTAACCAACTAGAATTGTTAAGAGTTATATAATATGCAGACAATCTAATTATGAGATTAAAAGGAAGCCATCTACACAGGCCAACTTTAGAGGAATTGCTTACTCAAGTAGTGTTTCTTTCATATCTTTAAATACTAAGCAATCTTAATAATAAAAATTTAGATGCATTTTCTTCCATGAGAAGCTGGTCAAAATATTGTGTTGACTGGGAAAAAGGAGATTATAAAACAGTTTACATAGTACAATCTTAATTTGCAAATTGTATTCTATGTATATTAAGAATATCTGAAAAGTTATTTCCCAAAAATGTCAGCAGTACAAATCAAGACTGAGATAGTGGAATTTGCAAAATCATTAAGTGATGGATGGGTTGAATTAATATACATTTATAGGCTTAAAATACTCTAATTCGGCTGGGTGTGTGGCTCTATAATCCCAGCACTTTGGGAGGCTGATGCGGGCAGATCACGAGATCAGGAGATCAAGACCATCCTAACCAACATGGAGAACTCCTGTCTCTACTAAAAATACAAAATTCAGTGGGCAGGGTGGTGTGCGCCTGCAGTCCCAGCTACTCGGGAGGCCGAGGAGTAGAATTGCTTGAACCCAGGAGGCGGAAGTTGTAGTGAGCTGAGATCACACCACTGCACTCCAGCCTGGGTGACAGAGTGGAAAAAAAAAAAAAAAAAACTCGAATTAAACTTTGATTACAATAAAATTTATTTTTAAAACTGTAATTACAATGAGTTTAAAAATCTTTCTGGCTAATTTATTTGCTGAGATGAACAAGAAGCTTTTCTATAAAATTTAAAGATTTTAATAATAATTACCTTCAGTATTTGTTAGTAAAATGTTTTATCCCAGGAAACTGTATGTTGGTAAGAATTAATTAGAGAACTGCCTGTAGAGAAATTTCCTAGAACTCAATTTTGATAAATGTCATGTTGCTATTCAAGGAATTGTTTCTCCAATTACAAACTGTAGTGTTGGGAAACAGCCCCAAATCCCGTTTCAAAAATGGATTTAGATTTATTTGAGCACCTCTGAGCTCAGTGTGCTCGCATGCCTTTGAACGCTTCAGCTGCTGCACTTCTCAGAACTACTGTTTAGTAGTATTTTTATTTTATTTCATTTTTTAGACAGTCTCGCACCGTCTCCCGGGCTGGAGTGCAGGGGCGCAATCTCAGCTCACTGCTCTCTCTGCTTCCCCGGTTCAATCGATTCTCCTGCCTCAGCCTCCCGAGTAGCCGGGATTACAGGGGCCTAACACCACACCTGGCTAATTTTTTGGTATTTTTAGTAGATATGGGGTTTCACTATGTTGGCCAGGCTGGTCTCAAACTCCTGACCTCATGATCTGCCCACCTCAGCCTCCCAAAGTGCTGGCATTACAGGTGTAAGCCACCGTCCCTGGCCACTAGTATTTTTTAAATTGTCCTCTAAGATAGGCCATTGATAATATTCAGTCATACCTGTACCTCATTTAGGTATCCAGGTCGCTGTTGTCCAATCAGATTTTAGCATTTCACCCCATATCTTCCATGTCCTGCTCTAATCTATTAATACAAATAGGAGCCACGATGCTGCTACCATTTGTACTGGCATCTGTGACTGCAGAGTGTCACACAAAGATCTGAGTCAAGAAGAGTCTTTGTAAAGAAAACCCTAAACACCCTGTAGGATCTGGGCCTCTTCCTTTCTTTCTCTGATTTCATCTTCTATCCTACCCTCCTTTACTCCATCCCAACCCCACCGTCCCTTTGGGGTTCCCTGGACACTCCAGGCTCATTCCTGCTTCAGAGCATTCTCAGTTTCCTTCCCTCTGCCTAGAATGCTCTTTTCTTAGGTATCTTCGTGGCGGCTCCTCTATTTTTTTCAGTTTTTATTCAAAAATCATCTAAAAGAGGCTTTTCCTCAACCACATTAGGTAAAATTTCAAACCTCTCAACATGTCTTGTCTCTCTTTTCTGCCTTTTCTCCTTAGAATGTATTACTACTTAGCAAATTTCATTTTTATTTGACTTATTATGTCTTCTCCATTAGAATCAGTTCCACGAAGGTAGGAAATGTATCATTCACTTCACCCTACTATTGTATCTTTAACGTCTAGAAAATGCCCAGCACGTAGTTGGTGCTCAGTAACACGTATTACTGAGTGAATATGTTAAATGAAAAAGCAAGGTACGGAGAAGTGTAAATAGCACTCTATTATTTGTGTAAATGTGGGGAAGATAATATACATGCTTGAATAAAAATTGGCCTATAAGGAAACACCTGAACCTGATACTAGCTATCTGAGGGCTTAAGAACCCGGGACTGGCAAGGGCACTGCGGTGGGGGTGAGATGAAGACGTTTTACTGACTATTGTTCTACATTAAAATAATTATAAACTATGCCATATTACCAATTCAAAACATTAAAGTTAAAAGCGATAAGAAAGAAAATAATTTCCCTGGCCAGGTGTGGTGCCATAATTCCAGCACTTTGGGAGGCCAAAGCAGGAGGATCACCTGAGCCCAGGAGTTCAAGAGCAGCCTACGCAATACAGTGAGGCTCTGTCTCAACAAAAAATTTAAAAATTAGCCCAGCGTATGTAATCCCAGCACTTTGGGAGGCCAAGGCAGGTAGATGGCTTGAGGTCAGGAGTTCAAGACCAGCCTGACCAACATGGTGAAACCGCATCTCTACTAAAAATACAAAAATGAGCCAGAGCCAGGCATGGGTGGTTAATCCCAGCTATTTGGGAGGCTGAGGCAGAAGACTCGCTTGACCCTGGGAGGTGGAGGTTGCAGTGAGCCAAGATGATGCCACTGCACTCCAGCCTGCATGGCAGAGCAAGACACTGTCTTTAAAAAAATCAGCCCAGTGTGGTGGTGAGTGCCTGTGGTTCCACCTACTCAGGAGGCTGAGATGGAAGGATCTCCACTGCGCTCCTGCCTGGCAGACATGTCTCAAAGAAAATAGAAAGAAAATTATTGCCTTTTGGACTCAGTATAATACCATTTCATATGTCAGAGATTGTAATACATTATTTCCCCTTTACTTTTTTTTACTTTGAATGTTTAAAATTTATACATAATAGATGCACCTGCTTTCAGGATACATGTAATAATTTGCTACCATTCATATAATTGGTAGAGATCAAATTAGTGTATCAGTTAATTATGTCATAAAATATGTTCCAGGAAACGTTTGAGTAATCTCATAGCAATAAGAGTCTCATTTGTGCCAGGACCAGCACAAATGAGAAGAAACATCTAAGCAACCACATCAGCTCACCTACTATGTCTCAGGTAAGCCTTGGTTCCCGAGACATTGGCTGTGGTGAGGACCTTACCCCCAGAGTGTGGGAGAACTAGGGTCATGCTTGCTCAGGTGGAAAAAAGAACAGCACATTGTCCTCACAGGGCAGGCCAACTGATTCAGAAGTGGTTTTTGCCAGCTCCTCTGTGTTTCATCTGAAAAGGGGGTGGCATATTAACTGACTTCAGTAAGACAACTGTCTTTCATAAGCTACTTTCTTTCATTTCACTCCAAAATTACTGATCACCTATTACACACAAGAAGAGGACTTCATCTCCATGGGCATCCAATAAAAGAGAAAATGGTCCTACCCTTTGTAGAGTTAGGGAGCTTAACTAAGATAACTCAGATTCACACACTGTGGCTCTATTCTCAGAAAGAGGCTGAAAGACTCCTTCTAGAGACTTGACAGATCCAAAGTCAGAACACTTTCCACCAAGCTGTATGGACCCATACGACTCACTTCAACTTTCTACCCTATTTCTTTTGCTCTCCCTTTCATTTCTCCTTCTCCTCAGCTTTCTTCTCTGTTATCCACTACTTAATTTTATCAGTTAAGATCTAGTCAGAAGACAGAAACCGCATGGCAGTTGGAACAAGGAATGTTCAATTTAAAGAATTATTGACTAGTAGCAGGACACTGTCTAGTAAGAGTAGAGAACTCTCCAGAACAGCCACTGCCTCTAGGCCTGAGGCAGAGCATCCAATACAGGAACAAACTGGGAAAAGCACTTCCCACTGCCATTGGCTGTAAAGTTCCCTGAGGTGCCACAGGCTGGAGCTGGCATGCAGGCAATCACTCATCAGCTTTGGAATAAGCTCTCGGGGAGCCGCCTGCTACAGCTTGTGTAAGGCTCGTTGGAAAGTCGTGGGCTGGGAGTTTCACAAACTCGCTGGGGATGATCACCCTGGGTGTCCCGCAGCCCCACCACACACAGCAGCCTGTTCTTCCTCTGCCTTCTCTTTGTGTTAGCTCCTTGTGTCAGGACGTTTTCTTTCTGCCCCCTACCATTTCCTCAAATTGTGACAGCTTAACAAATATGACAAAGCTAGTTTATACAAGAGAAACAAATGTTCCCATATCAAAGTTCTTTAAAAAATTTCAATTTGAAACCTCATCTCTTTTCTCCTAAACCCAGATTCACCTTTATAACTTTATTTGCTTATCGTCAATTTATTTATTGCTAGAGCTGGAGGGTGACCTATAAATCAGTTATTTTAATATCATCATTGCACAACTGATAAAACAGAGATAATGTTAGCTACTCATGGTATCATCTCTTGTCATATTATATGGAATATATCACTCAAAAGAATATGTGTGTGTGTGTGTGTGTGTGTGTGTGCGTGTGTATGTGTGTGTTACATAAGTGACACCTGCTTACTCTTCCCTAATTCCACAGCTTGTCTCTCTAGGGTCACTCTTTTAGAGGTAACCATGTTCAGCAGTTCCTTGGTTTTCCTCTCTGAGGTTTTTAATTTATATATTAAAAAGTATGTGGGTATATACATGCACACACACACACGCACACACACACAGGCTCCTCAAAGATTCTGCTCATTGCTTAAGAAGATAAAAGTAGAAGGGCTCATTCTACCTGACTTCAAAACATATAAAGGTAGATAGTTCACTGATTTGACATCTTTCTTCCTTTTTGATACAGGCATTTACAGCTATAATTTTCTTCTAAGCATTGCTTTATCTGCATACTATAAGTTTTAGTATGTTGTGTCTTCATTTTTATTCATCTCAGAGCATTTTCAGGTTTCCCTTGCTGTTTTTTATTTGACACACGGGTTATATGAGTGTTGCTTAATTCCCACATATTTTTGTGTTTTGCATATTTTCCCCTGCCATTGATTTCTAATTCCATTACATTATGGTCAGAGAAAATACATCACATCATTTTTATCCTTTTAATTTTTTTGAGGTTTGTTTAATGGCCTGCAATGTGGTCCTTATGAGGAATGTTTCATGTATACTTGAGAGGAATGTATCTTCTGTTCTAGATAACTCAACAGGAGAAGGTCTGTACCTGCCAAAACCAGTCTATAAGACTGGAAGAAGTTTTTCTTTCTTCAAATGCACAGACACCAATGGAACGCTACACAGATCATGAAGAATTAGTCAAACATGATCTCACTGTAGAAAACTATTAAGGCCTTAGTAACTGGACTCTAAGAAATAAAGATCTACACATTGCCTGACAAAGAATTCAAAATAATCATATGAAACAAGCTCGATAAGCTTTAAGAGAATATATATAGACAACTAAATAAAAATGAGAAAAACAATGCATGGACAAACTGAGAATTTTAGTAACTAGAGACCATGAAAAGGAATCTAACATAAATTCTGCAGCTGAAGAATACAATGACAGAACAGAAAAATCAAATCAAGGATTTCAACAGCAAACTCAATCATGCAGAAGAAAGAATCAGTGAACTTGAAGACAGATTATTTGAAATTTGCCAATTAGAGGAATGTCTTGGTCCATTTTGTGTTGCTATAACAAAATATCACAGACTGGGTATTTTATCAAGAAAATAAATGTATTTCTTACCATTCTAGTAGCTGGCAAATCCAAGATTGAGGGTGCCACATCTGGTATGGGCCTTTGTGTAGCATTATCTCATGGCAGAAGGGCAAAAGAGTATGCACATAAATGACAGAGAGTCAAACTCACTTTTATAACAAATTTACTCATCATAACGAACTCAGTCTTGCAATAATAAACATACTTCTTCTTCTTCTTTTTTAAACAGGGTCTCGTTCTGCCACCCAGGTTGGAGTGCAGTGACATGATCAAAGCTCACTGCAAGCCTTGACCTCTCAGGTTCAAGGGATCCTCCCATCTCAGCCTCCAGAGTAGCTGGGACTACAGGCACATACCACCATACCACCATGCCTGGCTTTTTTTTTTTTTTTTTTTTTTTTAGGTGGAGTCTCGTTCTGCCACCCAGGCTGGAGCACAGTGGCACAATCTCAGCCCACTGCAACCTTCGCCTCCCATGTTCAAGCAATCCTCCTGCCTCAGCCTCCTGAGTAGCTGGGACTACAGGCATGTGCCACCATGCCCAGCTAATTTTTTGTAGTTTTTAGTAGAGACAGGAATTTACCATGTTGGCCAGGATGCTCTTGATCTCTTGACCTCGTGATCCACCTGCCTCGGCCTCCTAAAGTGCTGGAATTACAGGCATGAGCCACTGTGCTTGGCCATGCCTGGCTTTTAAAAATTTATTTATTTTGTAGGGATGGGGTCTCACTATGTTGCCTAGGTTGGTCACGAACTCCTGGGTTCAAGTAATTCTCCCACCTTAGCCTCCAAAAGTGCTGGGATTACAAGCATGAGTCATCATGCCCCACCCATCATTTATTTCTTATGGTTCTGGAGGCCAAGAAGTCCAAAACTGAGGGACCCACATCTGCCAAGGGACTTTGTGCTGTATTATCACATGGTGGAAAGCAGAAGGGGCAAGGGATGGTGCACATGCATGAGGGAAGGCTGAACTCACTTTTCTTTTTTTAGAGATGGGGTTTCACCATGTGGGTCAGGCTAGTCTTGAACTCTTAACCTCGTGATCCTCCTGCCTTGGCCTCCCAACGTGCTGGGATTACAGGCGTGAGCCACCGCACCCGGTTGAACTCACTTGTATAACAAATCCATTTCTGCGATAATGAGCCCATTACCACAATACCAACATTAATTCATTCATGAGGGCAGAGCCCTCATGCCTAATCACCTCTCAAAGATCTCACCTCTCAACACTGTTGCATTGGGGATTAAGTTTCTGACTCATAAACTTTGGGAGATATGTTAAAACCATAGCAAGAAACAAAAAGAAGAGAAGAATGAAAAAGAGTGAAGAAAACATGTGACAACTAGGGGACACCAAGTGCATGAATATACAAATTATGGGAGTCTAAGAAGGAAAAGAAGAAAAAAATGGGCAGAAACTTTCTCTAATAAAATAACGGGCCAGGCATGGTGGCTCATGCCTGTAATTCAACACGTTGGGAGGCCAAGGCAAAAGGAATGCTTGAGCTCAGGAGTCTGAGACCACCCTGGGGAGACACTGTCTCTAGGAAAAATAAAATTTGCCAGGCATGGTGGTGCACTGTAGTCCCAGCTACTTGGGACACTGAAGTGAGAGGACTGCCTGAGCTCTAGAGGTCTGAGGCTTCAGTGACCCAAGATCACAGCACTGCACTCCAGCCTGGGCCACAGAGTGAGAGCCTGTCTCAAAAAAACAAAACAACAACAACAACAACAACAACAAGCTTCTCAAATCTTAGGAGAGATACAGACATTCGCATTTATGAAGCTCAAAGGATCTAAAACAAGATCAACTCAAAGAAGAGTTCTGAGACACATTATGATCAGATTGTCAAAAGTCAAAGAGAAAGAGAGACTCTTGAAAACAGCAAGAGAAAGGAGATTTATAATATACAAGGGAACCTCCATACAGCTATCAACAGATTACTAGGAATGCAACTTCCAGGTCAGAAGGGAATGAATAATAGATTTGAAATGCTGAAGAAGAAAAAACTGCTGTTGAAGAATACTATACTCTAAAAAGCTATGCTTCAGAAATGAAGAACATATAAAGACATTCCCAGATAAAATCTGAGAAAGTTCATCACCACTAGGCCTGCCTTGCAAGAAATGCTAATGAGAGTTCTTCAAACTGAAACAAAAGGATGTTAAATAACGATATAAAAACATACAAAAGTGTAAAACTCACTGATAAAGGTAAATATGTAGTCAAAATCAAATTAATGCTGTAATGATGACATATAAATCAATCTAGTATAAAAGTTAAAAGACAGCATGGAAAATGGTCACCAGAAAGACTAATGCATGATTAGTGTTGGCACTTTCAGCCCCATCTTCTGACCTCCCAAAAGAGAAAAGAGGCTGAAGATTTCAAGCATCAATGGTCAAAATGGTAATCAATCATGTCTGTACACTGAAGTTTCCATAAAAACCAAAAGGACTGGGTTCAGAGAACTTCTGGACAGTTGAACTCATGAGGCTTAGAAGAAGATAAACAAGGACTCTTCCACATCATGGGAAGATTGCACATCCCAACTTCATGGGAAGGAATGCTCTTGTGCTCTGGACTCTTTGAGATCACACCCTGTGTACATCTTTGACTGTTTGTATTCTTTTTACTGGTTTATTATATATCCTCTATAATAAACCAGTAAACATAAGTGTTTCTGTGAGTTCTGTGAGCTGCTCTAGCAAATTAATCACACTCAAAGAGGGGGTCATGAGAACCCTAACTTGAAGCTGGTTGGTCAGAAGTTATGGAGGCCCAGACTTGTGGCTTGTGTCTGAAGTGGGGTCAGCTTTATGAAACTCAGCTCTCAACCTGTGGGATCTGAAACTATTTCCAGGTGGATAATGTCAGAACTGAACTGGGTTGAAGGATGCTGACTTGGTTTCTGCTACAAAATTCCTTGCTTGTTTGGTGAGTGGGGAACACCCCTCTAAACACACACACGTTGGTCACAAAAGACATTGGTGTTGAGGCTGCTGAGTGAGAGAACAGGAAAAAGACACGCTTTGAGAGTGTTTTTTTCCACTAACGAATACAAAAGATTGTAATACACAACTATCAATAATTGTATGCCAACAAATTGGATAACTTAGAAGAAATGGATAATTAATAGAATCATACAACCTACCAAGACTGAATCTTGAAAAAATAGAAAATTTGAACAGACCAATTACAAGTAAAGAGGTTGAAGCAGCAATCAAAACCTCCCAACACAGACAATTCCTCATAGCTGCACAGCTGAATCCTCCCAAACATTTAAAGAACTAGTACCAATCCTTCTCAAACACTTCCAAAAACTCAAAAGAGGAGGAAATACTTCCACACTGTTTCTATGAGATCAGCATTGCCCTGATACCAAAGCCAGACAAGGACATTACAAAATAATTACAGGCCAATATCCTTGATGAAAACAGATGGCAAAATCCTCCACAAAATACTGGCGAACTGAATTCAACCGTACATTAAAAGGATCATGCACCATGATCAAGTGGAATTTACCCCTGGAGTGCAAAGGTAGTTCAACATATACAAATCAATAAATGTGATATATCACATTCATGGAATAAAGGATAAAGTAATATGATCATTTCAATAAATGTAGAAAAAGTATTTCACAAAATTCAACAACTTGCATGATAAAAACGCTCAGTAAATTAGGCATAGGAGAAATGTACCTCACCATAACAAAGGCTATAAATATACATATTTGTTAGCCAAAGCTCACAAACTCAACAGTGAAAACCCGATTTTCCTCAAACATCAGGGACAAGCTGAGGAGGCCCACTCTCACCATTTCTATTCAGCATGGTATTGGAAGTCTTAGCCAAAACAATTGGGCAAGAAAAAAGAAATAAAAGGTATCCAAATCTGAAAGAAAGACGTTAAATTGTCTCTGCAGATGACATGATCTTAGTATTTTTTTTTTAATTTCAATAGGTTTTGGGGGACTAGGTGGTCTTTGGTTACATGGATAAGTTCTTTATGATGATTTCTGAGATTTTGGTCCATCCATCACCCAAGCTGTGTACACTGTACCCAATATGTTGACGTTTATCCCTTAACCCCTCCTTCACCTCCCCAAGTCCCCAAAGTCCGTTGTGCCATTCTTATGCTTTTGCCTCCTCACTCAGCTCCCACTTGTAAGTGAGAACATGCAATGTTTAGTTTTCCATTCCTGAATTACTTCACTTAGAATAATGGTCTCCAACTCCATCTAGGTTGCTGTGAATGCCATTATTTCATTCCTTTTTATGGTTTAGTAGTATTCCATGGTGTATGTTTAATACATAGCACGTTTTCTTTATCCACTTGCTGATCGATGGGCATTTGGACTGGTTCCGTATTTTTGCAATTGCA
>CAUYQU010041406.1:0-17152 GCA_963574635.1 Cheracebus regulus | reverse complement strand
AGGCGGGTGTTGAACAATGAGAACACATGGACACAGGGAGGGGAGCACTACACACTGGGGTATATTGGGGGGAAATAGGGGAGGGACAGTGGGGGGTGGGGAGTTGGGGAGAGATAGCATGGGGAGAAATGCCAGATATAGGTGAAGGGGAGGAAGGCAACAAATCACACTGCCATGTGTGTACCTATGCAACAATATTGCGTGTTCTTTACATGTACCCCAAAACCTAAAATGCGATAAAAAATATATAGATAGATTTTAAAATCTTCCCTAAAAGAAAATTCAAGGCTCAAATGAATTCACTGGTGAATTCTACCACACATTTAAGAAAGAAATAATATCTATTCTATACAAACTCTTCAAAAAAAATTGAAAAGGAAGTAATACTTACCAGTTCATTCTATCTTACCAGTTCATTCTATGAAGCTAGCATTACCCTGACACCAAAGCCAGATAAAGCTACTATAAAAAAACCTACAGACCAAGGCTGTCAATCTTTTGGCTTCCCTGGGCCACCCATAAAATACGTTAACACTGGCTGGGCACAGCAGCTCACAGCTGTAATCCCAGCACTTTGGGAGGCCGAGGCGAGTGGATCACGAGGTCAACAGATCAAGACCATCCTGGCCAACATGGTGAAACCCCATCTCTACTAAAAATACAAAAATTAGCCGGGTGTGGTGGTGCACACCTGTAGTCCCAACTACTCAGGAGGCTGAGGCAGGAAAACTGCTTGAACCCAGGAGGCGGAGGTTGCCGTGAGCCAAGATTGCACCACTGTACTCCAGCCTGGTGACAGAGTGAGATTCCATCTCAAAAAAAAAAAAAAAAAAAAATACAGTAACACTAACAATAGCTGATGAGCTAAAAACAAAAACAAAAATTGCAGAAAATCTCATGTTTTAAGAAAGTTTACAAATTTGTGTTGGGCTTCAAAGCTGTTCTGGACCGCATGCAGCCCATAGGCCATGGATTAAAAAAAGCTTGCTATAAACCAATATCCCTCATGAACACAAACACAAATACCTGGTTTTATTGTCCTTTGCTTTATTGTGCTTTGCAGATACTGCTTTTTCTTTTACAAATTAAAGGTTTGTGACAACCCTTAATTGGGCAAGTCAATCAGTGACACTTTCCCAACGGTATATGCTCACTTTATGCTTCCATGTCACATTTTGGTAATTCTCACAATATTTCTAAATTTTTCATTATTATTATACCTGTGCTATGGTTCACGTTTGTTCCCTCTGCAACCCATGCTGAAACATAATCCCCACTACGGCAGTATTGAGAACTGGACTTTTTAGAGGTGGTTGGGTCATGAGGGTTCTGCTCTCATAAATAGATTAATCCATTCATGAATTAATGGGTTACTAGATTAACTGGTTATCACCATACTGGACTGGAGACTGTATAGGAAGAGGAAAAAAATACCTAAGCTAGCACACCTAGACTCCTCGCCTGGTAATGCTCTGTACCACCATGGGTAGACAGTCCCTACCAGAAAGAAGACACTCACCAGATAAGTCCTCTTTGATGTTGAATTTCTCAGCCTCCATAAGTGTCAGAAATAAATTATTTTTCTTTATAAATTACCCAGTTTCAGGTGTTCTGTTATAAGCAACAGGAAACAGACTATGAATATCTGTTATGGTGATCTACAATTAGTGATTTTTAATGTTACTATGGTAATTGTTTTGAGGCACAACAAACTACCCTCATATAAAATGACAAACTTAATTGATAAGGACTATGTGTTCCTGAGTCCCCCACCAACTGGCTGCCTCTCTCTCTCTCTTTCTCTCTCTCTCTCTCGCTCTCTCTCTCTCGCTCTCTCTCACTCTCGCTCTCTCTCGCTCTCTCTCTCTCTATTCCCCCCTCCCTTCCTTCCTCCTTCCCTCCCCCTCCTCAGCCCTATTCCTGAGAAATAATATTTAAATTAGGCCAATTTATAACCCTGCAATCCTATAATGACTTCTAAGTGTTCAAGTGAAAGGAAGAGTCACACATCTCTCACTTTAAATTAAAAGCTAGAAATGACTAAATTTAGTGATGAAGCATGTCAAAAGCTGAGATAAGTCAAAAGCTAGTCCTCCTCCACCAAACAGGTAGTGAAGTTGTGAATGCAAAGGAAAAATTCTTGAAGGAAATTAACAGTGCTACTCCAGTGAACACACGAATGGTAAGAAAACAAACCAGCCTCCTCATCGATATGAAGAAAGTTTTAGTAGTCTGGATAAAAGATCAGACAAGCTACAAAAATCCCGTTAAGACAATGGCTGATGTAGAAAAGAGTCCTAAGTCTCTCATTTCTAAAAGTATAAACTAGAAAACCCAGAGGAAATGCATAAATCCCTGGAACATAAAACTTCCCAAGATTAAACCAGAAAGCAATAGAAACTCTGAACAGATCAATAATAAGTAATAAAATTGAAGCTGTAATAAAAATTATTCCAACAAAAAAAGCCCAGGACCACATGGATTCACAGCCAAATTTTATTGGATGTACAAAGAAGTCTGACACCAATCTTACTGAAATTATTCCAAAAAATCAAGAAGGAAGGATTCCTCCCTAACTCATTTTATGAAGTCAGTATCACCCTGATACCAAAATCAGCCAAGAACACAATAAAAGCAAGCCAAGGTCAATATCCCTGATGAATATAAATGCAAAAATCCTCAACAGAATACTAGCACACTGAATCCAACAGCACATCAAAAACATAATACATCATGATTAAGTGGGTTTTATTCTAGGATGCAAGGATGCTTAAACATACACAAATCAATAAATGTGTTTCACCATATAAACAGAATTAAAAACAAAAACTATATGATTATCTCAATCAATGCAAAGAAAATATCCGACAATATCCAACATTCCTTCATGATAAAAACCCTCAACAATCTAGGCACTGAAGGAACATACCTCAAAATAATAAAAGCTATACAGGACAAACCCACCATCAACATCATACTGAATGACGAAGAGTTCAAAGCATTCCACCTAAGAACTGGAATAAGAAGAGTATGCATTCTCACTACTTCTATTCAACGTAGTACTGGAAGTCCTAACCAGAGCAATTAGGCAAGAAAAAGAAAGAAGTGCATCCAACTTGAAAAAGAAGAAATCAAATTATCTCTGTTCACTGATGACATGACCTTATATCTAGAAAACTCTAAAGACTCCTCCAAGAAACTCCTAGACTTAAAAAAAAAAAAAAGGCTTCAGGACGCAAAACCAACATACAAAAATCAGGAGCATTTCTTTGTACCAATAACGTGCAAGCTGAGAATAAAATAAAAAACTCATCTCCATTTACAATACACACACACACGACCTAGAAATATCTTTAACCATTTAACCAAGGAAGGAGAGATCTCTACAAGGAGAACTACAAAACACTGATGAAATAAATTATAAATGACATAAACAAATGGAAAAATATCCTATGCTCATGAATTGGAAGAATCAATATTGTTAAAATGACCATACTGCCCAAAGCAATATATAGAATCAATGCAATTCCTATCAAATTACCAATGTCATTTATGACAGCATTAGAAAAAAAATCCTAAAATCCATATGGAACCAAAAGGAGCATAAATAGCCAATGCAATCCTAAGCAAAAAGAACAAAGCTGGAGGTATCACATTACCTGACTTCAAATTATACTACAAGGCTATAGTAGGCAAAACAGTATGGTACCGGAATAAAAACCATATAGATCAATGGAACAGAATAGAGAACCCAGAAATAAATCCACATATCTACAACCAACTGATCTTTGATAAAACACACAGTGGAGAAAAAACATCCTATTCAAGAAATGATGTTGGAAAAATTGGCTAGCCATATGCAGAAAAATGAAACTGAACCTGTATCTCTCACCGCATAAAAAAATTAACTCAAGATTAAATAAAGACTTAAATGTAAGACCCGAAACTATAAAAATCCTAAAAGAAATCCTATAAAGACTCTTCGGGACATTGGCCTAGGCAAATAATTTATAACTACAACATCAAAAGCAAATGCAGCAAAAACAAAAATAGACAAATGGTACTATATTAAACTAAAAAGCTTCTGCAGAGTACAAATAATCATCAACAAAGTCAACAGACAACCTACAGAATGGGAGAAAATATTTCCAAACTGTATGTGTGTCAAAGGACTAATATCCAGAATCATCAAGGAACTCAACCATATCAGCAAGAAAAAAAAAAAATCCCATTAAAAAGTGAGTAAAGGACATGAATAGATACTTCTCAAAAGAAGACGCATAAGTGACCAAGAAACGTGAAAAATGCTCAACATTACTAATCAGAAAAATATAAATTAAATCCATGTAATGGTTAATAATGACTGTCAACTTGATTGGATCAAAGGATGTAAAGTATTGTTACTGGCTGTGTCTGTGAAAACGTTGCCAAAGGAGATCAACATTTGAGTCAGTGGGAAAGGCAGACCCACTCTCAGTCTGGGTAGGCACAATCTAATCAGCTGCCAATACAGACAGAAGAATGTGAAAAGACCAGAATGGCTTAGCCTCCCAGCCTACATCTTTCTCCCATAGTAGATGCTTCTTACCCTTGAACATTGGACTCTAAGTTCTTCAGCTTTGAGACTCAGACTGGCTTCCTTCCTCCTCAGCTTCCAGACAACCTATTGTGGGACCTTGTGATCATGTGAGTAATACTCCTTAATAAACTCCCAAAAAAAAAAAAAATATATATATATATATATAATCTCCTGTTAGTTCTATCCCTCTAGAGAACTATGACTAATACAACCCACAAATGAGATATTATCTCACACAAGTCAAAATGATTACTATTAAAAAGTCAAAAATAACAGATGTTGGTATGAATGTGGAGAAAAGCAAACACATACATTACCGGTTTAAATGTAAATTAGTAAAACCTCTATAGAAAACAGTATGGAGATTCCCTAAATAACTAAAGTAGAACCACGATTCAACCCACAAATCCTACTACTGACTACTGAGTATCTATCTACCCAAAGGAAAAAAAATTATTATATAAAAATGACACTTGCACTCATGTTTATTATAGCACTATTCACAATAACAAAGTCATGAATTGACCTAAGTGTCCATCCCAGATGAGCAGAGAAAGAAAATGTGGTATATATACACCATGGAATACTGTGCAGCCATAAAAAAAGAATGAAATCATGTTCTTTGCAGTAACATGGATGGAGCTGGAGGTCATTCCCCTAAATGAAATAACTCAGAAACAGAAAACCAAATAACATATGTTCTCACATATAAGTGGGAGCTAAACAATGGGTATGCCTGGACATAAAGATAAATATAATAGACACAGGGGACTCAAAAAGAGGGCAGGGAGAGATGAGAGTAAGAATTGAGAAATTAATTGTTGGATTCTATGTTCACTATTGGGTTATGGGTACATTAGAAGCCCAAACCTCACTATTACATAATATATCCATACAATAAAACTGCACATGTACCGCGGAACCTAAAAAAATATATAAATGTTCAATTTATCAAAATTACTAATATAATACCTTAGTTTATAAGCTTTTCTCTCCCTAAGGAGTTTTTTATTTAGGTAAAATTCACTATACTACAGTGAAATGCACATCTTTATTGTATAAACTGATAATTTTTAATAAACTTATACTCCCAAGTAATTCACACCTGTCAAGAATACAAAATATTTCCATCACCCATGGAAGTACTCTCATGCCCCTTTCGAAACCATACACCACTCCCTCACCAAGGGAAAATAATTTCTCTGATTTATTTTTAATATAGTTTTGCCTATTCTGGAACATCAGATAAAGTACATTACAGTATAAATTATTTCATTTGGGTTCTTTCACTCATTCATATTGTGGCTGTCAGTTTGCTTCATTTTATTGCTGAGTAGTGTACCATTTTATGAATACAATACAGTTTGTTTATCCAATGAAGATGCATTTTTATGGACATTTGGATTAGTTCCAGTTTTTAGCTATTATAAGGTGCTATAAACATTCAAGTACAAACCTTTTTATAGACATATAACTTATAGATATATAATTTATAGACACATAATTCATAAACATAGAATTTATAGATATATAATTTCATTTTTGGGGGGTAAATACCTAAAATTGGCATTGTAAAAGAAGCTGTCAAACCTTTCTCCCAAGTGGTTGTACTATTTTATAATCTCACCAGCAATGCTTGAGAGTTATATTAAGTTTAATATATCCTAATCAACATTTAGTCTTTTCAGTCTTTTCACTTTTAATCATCTGTTGAGTCAATAGTGTTTATTCATTGTGCTTTTCACTTTTGCCTTTCTCTAATAACCAGTAATATTAAGCATCTTATGCTCTTTGTTGCTCAAAGTGTTTCAGCTTCGGCCATTGGAAGCTGTTTTAGTTTGCTCTTGTGCCCTTATACAGTATCCTTATAAATGTAGGTGTGTATCTTGGTTTTTTGTTTGAGCACTTCTTTACAATCTGTTACCACAGGATGTTCGTGGCTTATCTTGAGTATTTCCTGCCCCAGTTCTGGAATCAGCTATTTCTCCAAGTCCTGATTCCTTTTATTAGAGAATAATGTTAGAAACTAGAATCTGGAGAGCATATTTGGTCATTGCTGCTGGGATATTGTTGCTTCTAGGGTGTCTAAGCTGACAGAGCAAGGATATGTGTGTGTGTGTGTGTGTGTGTACTAACCTGTGCAATACATATATCTATAAATATTTCTGCTTGCAACTATCTGTAGATCTATTAAGCTAAACATGACTTCATACATATGTCTCCAACTGTTATACAGTACCATATAGATCACTCTAATCTCCCCTTCTTGCTTATCTGTAGATTCTCACTCCAGCAGTGAGAAAACTGGCTTGTGCCCTATATCATCCATTTACTTAATTGTTCAATTCCAACATAAATATATAGTAGTATCAGAGTTGTTAATCTATATTCTCAAAGAAAACATCTTTATCAACTAGAGTACAGTGCTTACATGCAGTTCCTATTGTATTTAGCCTTATAGACTTCACTTATTTCCATAGTTATCTAGGTTGTCACCTTCCCCACCACCTTCACTGAGGCTGTTTTATATATTTGTAATACAGATTCTCCTGTCATATATGCATTCCTTCTTGCATCCCCCAATCTCCTAAATGATTTTCTTAAGGTGCATACATTGAGTTTCACACTAGTTGTATGGGTTTTGACAAATGCATGCCATGTATCTACCATGACAGTATCATATAGGAGAGTTTCACAGCCCTACACTTCAACTCTTCAACTATTAAACTTCCAACCATTCAACTAAAACTAAAAGTAAACTTCAACTATTCAACTATCTCCACATCCATCTAAATTCTTGCTAACAACTGACTTTTACTAACTCTTTAGTTTTGCCTGTTCCAAAAAGTCTTATAATCAGAATTATGCATTATGTAGCCTTTTTAGACTGGCTTCTTTCACTCAGCATTATACATTAAAGCTCATCTGTATGTTTTTCATAGCTTGATAAATCATCTTTTATCACTAAGATTCCATTGTGTGGATATACCACAGTTGGTTTATCCATTCACCTATTGAAAATGCATCATGGTGGCTATATATATTTTCTTTCTTATTTTCTCCCAGTATAGCTTGGCTACTCATTTTGATAAGAAGTTTTATACTTGATTAATTTTAACATTTGTCTTCTTTTATGGTTATTGCTTTATATTACTTGTCTAAAAATTATTTGCCCTCTCCCATGATGCAAAGATGTGTTCTTATGTTCCCTTCTCTAAGTTTTATTTCATGTTTATGTTCATGATCTATTTTCAGTTAATATTTATGTAGACTATGAGGTATAGGTCAGAGTTTTTTTTTCAAGGTGAAATTCACATAACACAAAATCATTTTGAAGTATATAAATCAGTAGCATTTAGTACATTTCACAATATTATACACTAACCTCAATCTAGTTCTAGTATTTCATCACCTCAAAAGAAAACCCTATATCAATCAGGCAGTCTCTACCCCATTTTTCTCCTCCTATCAGCCCCTGGCAACCATCAGTCTGCTTTCTGTCTCTATGGATGTGTTTGATTTGGATATTGCATATAAATAAAATCAAAGAATATGTGATCTTTTGTGTATGGCTTCTTTCATTTAACATAATATTTTTTAGTTTTACCAATGTTGTAGCATATATTAATATTTCATTCCTTTTTATGGTTAAGGAACATTTCACTGTATGTGTGTACCACATTTTGTTTATCCATTCATCTGCTGAAAGACATTTGGGTTGTTTCCAACTTTTACTTATTATGAATAGTTTTGCCATGAACTTTTGTGTATAAGCATTCATATAAGTACCTGTTTTCAATTCTTTGGGGTATATACCTAAGAGTGGAATTGCTGGCTCATATGACAATTCTATATTTAACTCTTGAGAAACCACCAAACTATTTTGCACAGTGGCTGCAGCATTTTACATTTCTACAAGCCACATATGCAGGTTCCAATTTCTCTACATCCACAAGAACATTTGTTATTTTCTGAAGGTTAATTTCTATTATAGCCATTCTAGTGAGCATGGAGTGCTAACTTATTATGGTTTTAATTCACATTTCTTTACAAACTGGTGATGTCAAAGATCTTTACATGTACTTCTTGCCCATTTGTATGTCTTCTCTGGAGAAATGTCTACTTATATCCTTTTAAAAAATGAGTTGTCACTTTTATTATTTGAGATTCACTTATTATTACTATAACTTTATAATAAGTCTTGAAATCAAGTAGTGAACATTTTCCGACCTTGTTCTTTTTAAAAATTAATTTGGTTATTCTAGGTCTTTGGCATTTCCATGTAAATTTTAGAGTAAGCTTGCCACTTTCTATACAAAAGCCTACTTGAATTTTGATTAGAATTGAAACTATGCATTTAGGAAGTATAACCATCTTACCAATATTGTGTTTTCTGATCAATAAACATGGCATATCTCTTTCATGTTTTGTCCAATTATTTAGGTCTTTAATTTATCTCAAAAATATTTTAAGTATTTTACTGTTTCCAGTGTATGGGGCTTATACATATTTTACTTCTAAGTAATTTATTTATGCTATTATAAGTGGTTTCTTCTATTTAAAAAATCAAATTTTTGTAGTTCCTTGCTAACATATGGAAATATAATTGATTTTCCTGCTCATCTTTTTATACTCACTTATTAATTCTAGAAAACTCACTTGTTAATGTAGCCCTCTCTTTATAGGTTCCTTGTGATTTATAACATAGATGAACATGTCATCTATGAATTTAAAACAATTTATGTATTTACTTCTGATCTATATACTTTTATTTTCTTGCCTTTTGCACTAGGTTAGATCTCCAATATAATGCTGAATCAGAATTGTTATAGTGAATATCCTTGTCTTGTTCCTGTTCTTAAAGGGCATGATAGGCAGAATTCTAAAGATGTCCCCTAAGATTCCCATTTCTGTGTAGAGACTCTGAAGATAAATTTAAGGTTACTAATAAACTAACCTCAAATGAAAGAGATTATTTTGGATTTGCTAGGTGGATCCAATGTAATTAAATGAATATTTGCAGGAAGAGGAAAGCAGAAGAGTCAATCAAATACATGCTGAAGAAGAGGAAGCAGCAGAGAAAGATAAGGCAGAAAGGGAGGTCAGAAAGATTCAAAGTATAAGAAGGATGTAACCTGCCACTGCTGGCTTTGAAAAGTGAGAAAGGGGCCATAGGAATATGAGTGATTTCTATAAGCTGAGAACAATCTTCAGCTTACAGTCAGGAAAGAAACAGGGATCCCAGTACCTCGAATGCATGGTACTGGAATCTGCCAACAACCTGACTGAGCTTAGAAGTAGATTCATTTGTAAAGCCTCCAGAAACAAACAGACAAATGAAAGAGCCCTGTCAATATTCTGAGATGGTCCTGCCGAAATCCAGGGAAGAGCACAAACTGAGCCACGCTGTGCATAAGCTTCTGACATAAGAGAACTGTAAGATTAAAAAATAGATATTGTTTTAAGACACCAAATCTGTGGCAACTTGCTGTGTCCAAAATCCAGCAGGGCAGTCACATCTTAAAGCTCCAAAATGATTTCCTTTGACTCCATGTCTCACATCCAGGTCATGCTAATGCAAGAGGTGAGTTCCCAAGGCCTTGGGCAGTTCTGCTCCTGTGGCATTGAAGGATATAGCCCCCGTCCTGGCTGCTTTTATGGGCTAGTGTTGAGTGCCTGTGGCTTTTCCAGGCACATGATGCAAGCTGTTGGTGGATCTACCATTCTGGGTTGTGGAGGATGGTGGCCTCACAGCTCCACCAGTAGGAACTCTGTGGGGGACAGGGGCTCTGACCCCACATTTCCCTTCCACACTGCCCTAGCAGACCTCCTCCATGAGGGCTCTGTCCCTGCAGCAAATTTCTGCCTGGACATCCAGGCATTTCCATACAACCTCTGAAATCTAGGCAAAGGTTCCCAAACCTCAGTTGTTGACTTCTGTGCACCCACAAGCTCAACACCCCATGGAAGATGTCAAGGCTTGTGGCTGAACCCTCTGAAGCCATGGATCAAGTTGCACCTTGGCACCTTTCAGCCACAGCTGGAGTGGTTGGGATCCAGGATACCCTAAGTCCCCAGGCTGCACACAGCAGGAGGTCCCTGGGCCCAGCCCATGAAACCATAGACTCCTATGCCTCTGGGCCTGTGATGAGATGGACGGTCATGAAGGTCTCTGACATGCCCTGGAGACATTTTCCTCATTGTCTTGATGATTAACATTTAGCTCATTACTTATGCAAATTTCTACAGTGGGCTTGAATTTCTCCCCAGAAAATAGATTTTTCTTTCTACTGCATCATCAGGCAGCAAATTTTTCAAACTTTTATGCTCTGCCTCCTCATGAACACTTTGCCGTTTAGAAATTTCTTCCTCCAGATACCTTAAATCATCTCTCTCAAGTTCAAAGTTCCATAGATCTCTAGAGTAGAGGCAAAATGCTGCCAGCCTCTTTGCTAAAGCATAACAAGAGTCATCCTTGCTCCAGTTCCCAACAAGTTCCTCATCTACATCTGAGACCTCAGTCTGGACTTTACTGTCCATATCACTATCAGCATTTTGGTCAAGGCCATTCAACAAGTCTAGAAAGTTCCAAACCTTCTCACATTTCCCTACCTTCTTCTGAGCCCTCCAAACTGCCCCAGCCTCTGCCTGTTACCCAGTTTCAAAGTCGCTTCCACATAATTGCGTATCCTTATAGCATCACCCCCCTCTACTGGTACCAATTTACTGTATTAGTCTGTTCTCACGTTGCTAATAAAGATATACCTGAGAGTGGGTAATTTATAAAGAGAAAGGGGTTTAATGGACTCACAGTTCCACATGGCTAAGGAAGCCTCACAATCATGGTGGAAGGGGAAGGAGGAGCAAAGGCACATCTTACATGGTGGAGGCAAGAGAGCATGTTCAGGGGATTTGCCCTTTATAAAAACATGAGGTCTCATGAGACTTACTCACTATCATGAGAACAGCAAGGGAAAAACCCACCCCCATGACTTAAATACCTGCCACCAGGTCCCTCCCATGACATGTGGGGATCATGGGAGCTACAGTTCAAGATGTAATTTGGGTGGGGACACAGCCAAATCATATTAGTATTTATATTTGTGGATTTGATCCTGTCATTGTGCTGTTAACTGATTATTGTGCTTGCTTGTGTGGGTGCTGTATAATGTGACTGGTCTGTATATATAAGAGTGTTTTTTTGTTGTTGTTTTTGTTGTTTTTTTAGCTTGTAGTGGTCTTTCCTTTCTGTATTTACTGATCCTTTCAAGATCTCTTGTAAGGCAGCTCTGGTGGCAACAAACTCCCTCAACATTTGCTTACCTATAAAGGATCTTATTTCTCCTTTACTTAGGAAGCTTAGTTTGGCTGGATACGAAATCCTTAGTTGAGGATTTCTTTCTTTAAGGATGTTGAATATGGGCCTCCAATCTCTTCTGGCTTGTAGTGTTTCAGCTGAGAGGTCCACTGTTAGCTTGATGGGGTTCCCTTTGTAGGTGACCTGACTTTTCTCTCTAGATGCATTTAACATTCTTTCAACCTTGGAAAATCTGATGGTTATGTGGCTTAGGGATGATCTGCTTGTGTAGAATCTTGCAGTTCTCTGTATTTCCTGAATTTGACTGACAGACTCTCTGGCAAGTTTGAGGAAGTTGTCATGGACAATATCCTGAAATGTTTTCCAAGTTGTTTGCTTTCTGCCCCCTCTTTTCAGAGATGCCAATGATTCATAGATTTGGCCTGTTGACATAATCCCATACTTCTCAAAGATTTTATTCATTCCTTTTTATTCCTTTTTCTTTATTTTTGTCTGACTGTCTTATTTCAGAGAGCCAGTCTTCAAGTTCTGAGATTCTTTCCTCAGAAACTTTCCTCAGTTTGGTTTATTCTTCTGCTAATATTGTGGTTGCGCTGTGAAATTTTTGTATTGTGTTAGCTCTCTCAGACCCACTCTTTTTATACAGGATATTTTGTCCTTCGGCTTTTGTATCACTTTATTGTAATTCTTATTTTCCTTGGATTGGGTTTTACCATCCTGATAAATCTTGATGATCTTTGTTCTTATCCATATGCTGAATTCTATTTCTGTCACTCCAGCTAGCTAAGCCTGGTTAAGAACTCTTGTTGGAGAACTGGTGCCATTGTTTCAAGGACATATGACATTCTGGTCATTTGAGTTTCCAGAGTTTTTGCGTTGGTTCTTGAATTACTAGAGTTCTTGTGTTGGTTCATCTCTGTGTGTGGGTGTTCCTTTAACTGCAGTGTAGACTGAGTATAGTCAATAGACTTTGCTGAATGTTTTCACATGGTTGAGGCTTTATACGAGGTCTTTATCTGAAGCTGACTTCTCTATTTGGTTTCAGAGGGAGGGTATGTTATCAAAGTATTTTTGGTGTTGAAGCTTTGCGGTGTGATCCAGTGGGTGGCACTTAGGCATACTGGTCAGTTGATAGACTCTTGCTTAATTGTGTGGCTCCCTTTTTCACAGTTCATGTTCCCTCTCAATGCTCTGAAAGTGTGGGTCCTTCTTTCACTTAAGTGCCAGCTGTAGACTGTGGCTTGGCACTCCTGGGATGCCCACTACATCTCTGAAGCTCTCTCATTGTTCATGTTCCTTCCCCAGCTTGGAGGCAGCAGAGAAAGAAACCTTAATAGTAGTTGTGGCCAAAGGTCTCTTGCTTATCTCGTGGGGGTCTCAGAAAGATGTGAGTCAGTGATAGCTCAGTGCAATCAGCCCAGGATGTAGGGTCTGATGGAGTGTTGTGAGCATAAGCCAGGGATTCTCCATCTGGTGACAAGGGGTGGGTTATGTGGGACCCATGGGAGACAGACTGGCCTCCTGTTCTTGGGTCAAATGCAGGTTGTTGGAGGTATGGTTATGGCACTTAGGGTCTTTGCTCTTTTGTTAGTCCAAGGGTCGCAGCGGCAGTTCCACTGTCATTAGGCAGTGTCAGAGAGGATTTCAATTACCCCTGGGGGCTCTGTCCAGGAAGCTGCAGAGCTGCTACTGGCCCAATAGCTCTGGCAGGGGATGATTGGAGGCCCAGCCCTGGAGAACTTGCCCACTGAGGAGATATGAGAACAGGCACCCACGTGAAAGTAGTCACTTTCTGCAGGGCTGCTGCAGTACGCTGGCAGCTGGTTCCAGTCCCTTGTCATCTCAAATTTTCCAGCACCTGGAGGTATCCACAGTAAAGGCTGTGAAACAGCAAAGATGGTGGCCTTCCCTTCCCTCTGGGAGCTCCAACCCACGGTGATACAGACCTGTTGCTGGTCCAAATGCACCTGTAGGAGGTGGCTGGAGATCCTGGTTGGGAGGCCCCACCCAGTGATGAGGAATGGGATTAAGGACCTACTTTAAAAAGCAGTCATCTGTAATCCCAGCACTTTGGGAGGCTGAGGCGGGTGGATCACGAGGTCAAGAGATCGAGACTATCCTGGCCAACATGGTGAAACCCCGTCTCTATTAAAAATACAAAAAAAATAGCTGGGCGTGGTGGTGTGCACCTGTAATCCCAGCTACTCAGGAGGCTGAGGCAGAAGAATCGCTTGAACCAGGAAGGCAGAGGTTGCAGTAAGCCGAGATAGCGCCACTGCACTCCAGCCTGGTGACAGAGCAAGACTCCATCTCAAAAAAAAAAAAAAGCAATCATGCCACATTTTTATAGAGCAGCTGTGCTGTGCTGGTTGGCTTGGAATTCTCCAAAGCCTGAAGGCTGGACAGCTAAGTTGCCCAAACAGCAAAGATGGTGGCCTGGCACTCTTTCTGGGAGCTCCATCCCGGGGAGGTTTCAAATCTCTGTCAGCCAAAAGACACTGGTGGGGTGCCTGGAGACCTTGCTTGGGAGGTCTGACCCAATGAGGAGGAACAGGATTGAGGACCTGCTTAAAAGCTGTCTGGCCACATTTTTGTAGAGCAGCTGTGCTATGCTGGGGGACTGCTTCTGCCCCCGGTTGGCTTGAACTCTACAAATCCTGAAGGCTGGAATGGCTAAGTCACCCAAACAGCAAACATGGCAGCCCACCCTTTCCTGTGGGAGCTCCATCTCAGGGAGGTGTAATACTGCTACCAGAAACTGGCTGGAATTCCAAGCCAGTTAGTCTTATCCTGTGAGTAGCTGCAGCTAATTTTTGTATTTTTAGTAGAGACAGAGTTTCACCATGTTGGCCAGACTGATCTCAAACTCCTGAACTCAAGTGATCCACCTGCCTCAGCCTCCCTAAGTGCTGGGGTTACAGGTGTGATCCACTGCACCCAGCCTATGTTTATTTTTTAAATTGAACTATTCAAAAACCTTTCTAGAAACAAATGTCCAGATGGTTTCTGTTGAATTCTATCAAAATTTTAAGAACACACTGTTTTAGAAAATAAGAGGAAAAAGAAACACTCCCCAATTGATTTTTTTAGGGTAGCATATCCCCAATTCCAACACCTGACAATTACCAGAAAATTCCAGTCCAATATTCCTCATGAAAATAGATGCCAAAATCCTTAATAAAATACTTTAAAATTGAATATACCAATATATGAGAAGGGTAATACATCATCAAGCAGTCAAGAAAAATTCATCTTGTAAGCTTTGTTTCATATTTAAAATATAAAATATGAAATAAAATTTCAGTAATGTAAGCTTTGTTTCATATTTAAAAATTAATCAATATAGTAGTAATCTTCATGACCTCGGGTTAGGCAATGGTTTATCAGATATAGCACTGAACATGAACTCAACAAAAGAAAAAAATAGATAAATAGGGTTTTTCAAAATTAAAAATATGAGGTGGCCAAGATGGCTGACTAGAAGCAGCCAGTGTGCTCAGCTCTTACAGAGAGAAACAGAAAGAGTGAGTAAATATAGCACCTTCTTTATCATTAGGACTAATCAAGGAAAGAACTTGACCCATGGAGAATGGAGAAAAGCAAGGCAGGACAACAGCCTACCCAGGAGTGATACAGAGCCAGGAGAACCTCCCCCCAACCCAGGGAAGTGGTGAGTGAATGTGAAACCCCAGGAACCCATGCTTCTCCCACAGATCTTTGCAACCTCGGGTCAGGAAATCCCCTCAAGAACCAACTCCACCAGGACCTTCAGTCTGACACACAGAGCTATGTGGAATCTTGGCAGTGCAGTCTCTCAGGTTCATATGGAGACCCAGGAGTATTACATACAAAAGCTATAACTCTGTCAAAGGAAGAGGAGAAGAAAGATAGACACCACCACCCCGAACTGCCATACATATCTCAGAACTCTGGGAGGCTAATGCAGGTGGATCACTGGAGACCAGCCAGGACAACATGGTGAAACCCCATCTCCATTTAAAAAAAAAAAAATACACACACACACACACACACACACACACACACACACACACACAAATTAGCAGGGCATGGTGGCAGGTGCCTGTAATCCCAGCTATTCAGGAGACTGAGGCAGGAGTATCACTTGAAGCCGGGAGACAGAAGTTGCAGTGAGCTGAGATCATGCCACTGCACTCCAGCCTAGATGACAAAGCAAGAATTCATCTCAAATAAATAAATATTAAGATTTTGTTTCACCTTGTGTCCATTTTGGTAGGTTGCATTTATTTAAAATGTTTCTTACAGATGGCATCTTGTTGGGTATTTTGTGTGTCTACAATCTGATAATCTCAGACTTTTAATTGGAATGTTTGATCCATTTACATTTAATCTAATTATGGATATGGCTAAATTTATCAATTTGTTATTTGTTTTCTATTTGCCCATCTGATTTGTTTCATTGTTTATATTTTCTTGCTTTTTGGGGAAAGGAAGTGGGAAATCTAATATTTTTTAGTATTCCATTTTAATTCCTTCATTTGTTTTTTAGTGATTCCTCTTTATATTGCTTTTAATGGTTATTCTAAGGACTATAATATGCTTTGTTATCTAATTTTAGTTTATTAGAGGTAGTATTAGAAAACTTCACATGAAATTGAAAAACCTTGCAACAATATACTTTCACTTACCTCTCATCTTTTGTGCTAGTTATTATATGCATTACATTTACATATATAATAAACCCCAGATTACAGTATTATATGTGGTATAGTTTTTTTTATTTAATCAATCATATGACTCTTAAAAAATTGGAAGAAATATAATACTTTATATTTACCCAGATGTTTACCATGTCAGGTGTTCTTCCCACCTTCTATAGATTTACATTTCCACCTGAAGTCTTCCTTAAATTCAACTTTTAAATCTCATCATTCTACTTACAAATATAGCACATTATTTTAATCAATTTTAAGTGAGCTTTTAATTAATGCTTAGCCCCAATTACAAACCTAGTTAAACACTCTTAAACAGTATCTAATGTATTTAAAAGTTCAATACATTGCTTTTTTTTAAAAAGTACCTCAATATTCTAGTAAATAAATAAGATCTTCCCAAGTATAAACAAAGCTCTTATATAGAGAGAGATCCAAGATGGCCGATTAGCAACAGCTCAGGAATGTAGCTCCCAGTGAAAGCGCAGAGAACGAGTGGACGCCGCACTTTCCGACGAATTTTTGTAGCCCACAGACCGGGAGATTCCCGGCAGAGGAGCCACA
>CAUYQU010041400.1:0-34935 GCA_963574635.1 Cheracebus regulus | reverse complement strand
AAATACACGTCAACAAAAATGTAAACATTTCCATTTTCTTCAAATTCCTGATTTTACCACATGGCTTGGATGAATCACTCTTTTCATCCTCTGAAGATACCCATCCAAAAATAAAATGCTTAAATTCCTCATTTCACTATTTTACCATTTTGAAAGAAGTGGTTTTCCTGAAAATGAGTCCTGGGTCAATTACTGTAAAAACAATGAAGAGGGTATATCAGCAACATTTGTCATAAACTCAACTGCGGAGTCAAAGTGCAGTTAAGATTTTCATCCCAGGTAACAAACACTGGAAAAACAATGGAAAATTCTGTCCTAGCGCGATACTCTCCCACCTGCCTTGACATGGAATATATCATTTGCAGAGGAAGCTACACCTCTAGGGAACCGAGGCTAGGAGGTTGGTGCTTGTATGGAATACAGGGTTAAAAGGGGGAATGGCAAGAGTAAGATGGAGGAAAAAGGGAACGCTGGTGATTCGGGGTAAATTTAAAAGGATTAATATAATCATACAATCTAAGGGCCTCTGTCTTATTAAGCACAAGAAAACTATGGCCCTGGGAAATTCCTTAAGACCCAAAGAGTTCTTAAACTTGTAAAAGACTTTGAAGAGTCCGTTTTTGTGGCAGTCTTCTGGGTATGTAGTTTTCTTGTTTTTCAAAAGGCCAACTAGACGGAGCCTTTTATGATTCCTCCAGCGGAGGAGCAACATTGCAGTTTTCACTGGCTGGGCAGGTGTAGTGCGGCCGTCGAAAGGAAAGTGCGCAAATCTGTCCCGCGGGGAGGGCGACGGCTGTGGGCCCCGGATTACGAATTACCCGCGCGCCAACACACTGCTCTGTACCCGGCCTGCCAGCGCCCCACACCCGGGCACCTGCCCCAGGCCTAGAGCCAAGCAGCAGCGTCCCTGGCCCGCGCGGCGCCGAGGGGCCCCGGCATCGCCTTTCAGAGCCGGTTCCCGCTTCCGAGGACACTCGGGTGCGGGCCGCCCCGCCGCCGCGCCCCTCGAGGCCCGCCCCGCTTCCCCCGGCACCCGCCCGGTCCCTGCCCCGTCCCGGCTGTGGGAGCCTCACCTCGGGCGGCGATCGAAGGCCTCTCTCCCTTCCGGTGCCCGTCCAGCCCACCGTCCCCACAGCGAACTGAGACGGCTCCGGGGAGCGTCGGGGACGGGAGCCGCCTCGGGAACCGCACGGGGAGCGAGAGCTGAGCGATCCCGCGAGACTGCGCCGCCAGGTCGGGCGGGCAGGTCCGGGCTCGCGGCGGCGGCGGCGGCGGCGGCGGTGGTGGGACTGGCCCTGCGCCCGGGCCCCGCCTGCGCTGTGCCGCCCGGCCTGACTGCAGCCCGCCAGGACCTGGCCCCAGTGAACGAACTCGGGGTGCAGAGGTCCGGCTGTGGGGCTGGGAAGCCGCCTCCACCTTGGCGTCTGTTACGGCTCCCGAGACACAAGGCTGAGCCCCATCTCGCTAACCGGGTCCGGAAGGGTTCCTGGACAACTGCTATGAAAACAACAACAAATCCTTTTATTAATTCGGAGAGTCTGGTCACCAACCGGATGCTCAGGTAGCAGTGGGATTCTAACCCTGGCGGGTCCTACAGGTTTATTGATGCAAAATCCTAATAGGAAGTTGAATTGCTGAAGAAATCAACCTAGTGTTGGGTACCGGCTCTGTCATAGATATTAAATTACCTTAATCTTTCAGGGGCATAGTGTCTTCACAATACAGGAATGACAATAGTTGTAATGACAGTTAATGTTAATTGAGCACTGGCTGTAAGTCATAGTGCCGAGTTCTTTACAAGTATTTACACCTGATCTGTAATTTGTAATCCTTTGGGTATATACCCAGTAATGGAATTCATGGGTCAAATGGTATTTCAGATTCTAGATCCTTGAAGAATCGCCACACTGTCTTCCACAATGGTTGAACTAATTTACACTGCCACCAATGGTGTAAAAGTGTTCCTATTTCTCCACATCCTCTCCAGCATCTGAAAAAGAACAGAATATTTTGACATATTTCAAAATAGTTACTTTTCATCTCTCCCTATTGGATGTAGGAGGTGATTTTTCTCTGATTTTCACTGAGAGAACCTGGAAGAGCTCCTGCAGGTAAAACTTATAAAAGTGTGGGTGTGCCCTCCAAAAACTAGGCCCCTTGGAGTTTTTTGTTTTGTTTGTTTGTTTTGAGAGGGAGTCTGGCTCTGTTGCTAGGCTGGAGTGCAGTGGCGCAATCTTGGCTCACTGCAACCTCCGACTCGAGGTTCAAGCAATTCTCCTGCCTCAGCCTCCCAAGTAGCTGGGATTACAGGCACCTACCACCACACCCAGCTAATTTTTGTATTTTTAATAGAGACGGGGTTTCACTATGTTGGCCAGGATGGTCTCAATCTCCTGACCTCGTGATGTGCCAGCCTAGGACTTCCAGCCACCACTCCTGGCTGGCCCCCTGGAGTTTTAACCTCATAGTCTTAATTAACCATGCTGAGCCTCCAGCAATTCATCAGTTACAGTTCTGGTCTTCCTACTCTGTACTCGTGCCCCTGGAGGTTTCTGCTGGTGGGTTTCTGCTCTAGTAAATTGTGATTCTCTGTATCTGCCTGTTTGTCTCTCCAACTTTGGGGGCAGTGGCGTGCTCTGTGTCCTCACTTCTCTGATAGATCTAGGAAGAGTTGTTGATTTTCAGTTTGTCCAACTTTTTATTTGTTGTTAGGACAGAGTAACAAGCCACAGTAGAAACCTTAATTTCTCATTTTTAAAAATAGGTATTACTTTAAGAATTTTATTGATAATTCCAGTTGCTACTGCCTTAGCAGAAAGTTTTTCCAAGTTAAAATCAAGTTGAAAAATCCCAAGAGCTACAATAATTCAGGAAAGTTATATAATTTGGCATTAGTATTCATAGGATAGTGGTTATATGAAAATTTTGATTATGACAATATAATTAAGGGATTTTGCTGAAATGAAGGGAAGAAAGTAAATTTCACGGGGGTAAATATGTAATTTGTAAACTGTGTATGTTTTTATTTAATTACTTACCCAAACATTTCCAGCCTATCACCAGACTATGCAAACACATGGAATAATAATCAAATTTATCTGCCTTTGATATTTTGCCTACTCATTAAAACATAGCTTTATACATTAGAAACATTTTTGTCTTTATAAAGGTATATTTTTTTCAAGGTAGGAGGATAGAACATATTTCAAGTAGCAGTTTGTTAGTTTGATGTATGAATTTTAGCTATGTAGACATATAGCATGGTATCCTCCTTTGCAGTCCTACCTAAGCCCTGCACACATGCTAGGGGATAGGCCTGCTTGTGACCACTGACCTGTTGCTGAGGCATTAGCAGTTTGAGGAGCAAACAGCAGTGGAGGGACCCCAACTGGAGGAGGCTGGGCTGAGCAGGGTTATAGAAGAGTGCAGAAGGAAAGAGGAACTTGGGAGGAAGCAGGTAGAACTTCCAGTGCCATGCACCCCTTCCCTCCTGAAGTTCTCTCCCAAGTACTTCTTTCCCTAACCCTTCAAAGCTCTACCATGGCTTCCCTCCCTCCAAGTAACATTGTGAATTTGATCATGCACTATCTTAACTTAGGGGAGTCTATGCACATGACATAGACGATAGTTTCTATTTAAAAACTAACTTTCACTTGAAATACATTCCCTGTCACTCCCTGCTCTAAAAGCTAATTGCTGCAGTGTTTGTAGCATAGCAATTAACCTTTGGGTTGTGTCCATTATTGTTGTATCTATTATGATTGGCCAGAAATAACAGATCTTCTAATTACTACCTCTAGTATTACTGGAAAAATAAAATTTTCAGTGTAGTAGTAACATGATACTGCAGGAAAGAGCCACATATTTTAATGACAGTTTGATGTATAAGATTGCCTCTTTGGAGCTCTGGTATAGTCATTGCAAATAAAGAGATTCATAATGCTAAAGAAAAACAGCCTTAACTCTACTAATGCTTTGAGTTACATTTTGTACCTGTGAGTTTGCCTTGCTGGGTTTGTTTTTAGTGGCTTCAAATCCACCATCTGGTCATTTTAAATATTTAATATATTATTCTTTTTTCAACTAAAGCAGTCATATTAAGTCAAATATTAGGAATAGTATTTTCCCTTTATAAAGCTTGTAGCATCTAGAAAAGGGCTTCTTGCTCCAATTTAGTAATTTATACAAAATAACTAAATTAATTTACTTTGATATGCAAAACCAACTTTATATAAATTGTGGATCATGGGTTGCTAATAACTCTGATCTTTAAAATTAAAAACAAATGTATTAGAAGAATTAATATTGTTAAAATATCCATAGTACTCAAAGCAATCCATAGATTTGATGCAATTTATATCAAAATTTCAATGGCATTTTTCACAGAAATAGAAAAAATAATCCCAGAAATCATATGGAACCACAAAAGACCCTGGATAGCCAAAGAAATCTTGAGAAAGAGGAACAGAACTAGCATCACACTGTCTGATTTAAAACTGTATTACAAAACTATAGTAAGCAAACCAGTATGGTGCTGGTATAAAAACAGACACACAGAACAATGGAACAGTAGAGAGAGCCCAGAAATAAGCCTATATGTATATAGAGTCAGCTAATCTTTGACAGGGTCACCAAGAATGTACAATGAGGAAAAGATGGTTTCTTTAATAAATGATGTTGAAAAAAACTAGATATCGACATGCAAAAAAATGAAATTGGGCCCTTTTCTTATACAGTATACAAAAATAACTTGAAACGGATTAAAGACTTAAATATTACAGCCCAAACTATAAAACTCCTAGAAGAAAACATAAGGGAAAAGCTCTTTGACATTGATCTTGGCAATGATTTTTTTGGATATGATATCAAAAGCAGAGGCAACAAAAGTAAAATTTCATAAGTAGAACTACATCAAACTAAAAAGCTTCTGCACAGCAAAGGAAACAATCAACAGAATGGAAAGACAATCCTATGGACTGGGAGAAAGTATTTGCAAACTATAAGGAGTTAATACCTAAAATATATAAGGAACCTCTACAATTTAATAGCAAAAACAAACAAACAAATGAAAAAAAATAACCGAAGAACAAATAACTAAAAAGTAGGCAAAGAACCTGAATAGATGTTTTACCACATAAAACATTCAAATAATAGGTATGTGAGAGGATGCTCAACGTCACTAATTATCAGGGAAATGCAAACCAAAACCACTATGAGAAACATCTTATACCTCTTATGATGGCTGCTATCAACATGATGAGATGGATATGGGCAAGAGTATGGACAAGAGGGAAACTTGGCACACTACTGGTGGGAATGTAAATTAGTGCAGGCACACCTCATTTCATTGTACTTTGCTTTATTGTCCTTCATAGATACTGTGCTTTTTACAAATGGAAGATTTCTGGAAACCTTGCATAGAGCAAGTCGTTGGTGCCATTTTCCCAGTGATCTGTGCTTCCTTCATGTCTCTGTCACATTTTGTAATTCTTACAATATTTAAAACTTTAAAATTTTTATTATATCTATTATGGTGATCTGTTATCAGTGATCTTTAATGTTACTATTTAATTGTTTGGGGACACTGTGAACCATGCCCATAGAAGATGACGAACTTATTTGAAAAATGTTGAGTATGTTCCGATTGCTCCACCTACTGACTGTTCCCCATCTCTCTCCCTCTCCTTGGGCCTCCCTACTCCCAGACACACAACAATATTGAAATTAGGCCAATTAATAATCCTACAGTGAACTCTAAATGTTCAAGTGCCAGGGAGAGTCACATATCTCTCACTTTGAGTCAAAAGCTGGAAATGATTAAGCTTAGTGAAGAAGGCATGTTGAAAGCTGAGGCAGGCTGAGAGCTAGGCCTCTTGTGCCAAACAGCTAGCAAAGTTGTGATGCAAAGAAAAAGTATTTGAAGGAAATTAAAAGTGCTGCTCCAGTGAACACACGAATGGTAAGAGAGCAAAACAGCCCTGTTGCTGATATGGACAAAGTTTGAGTGGTCTGGGTAAAAGATCAAACCAGCCATAATGTTCCCTTAAGCAAAAGCCTAATCCAGAACAAGGTTCTAACTCAATTCAATTCTATAAAGGCTGAGAGAGGTGAAGAAGCTGCAGAGCTAGCAGAGGTTGGTTCATGAGGTTTAAGGAAAGAAGCCATCTCTATAATATAAAGTGAAGCAGCAAGTTCTAATGGAGAAGCTGCAGCAAATTATCCAAAATATCTAATTAAGATTATTGATGAAGGTGGCTACGCTAAATAACAGATTTTCAATGGAGACTAAACCACCTTATGTTAGAAGAAGATGTCATCTAAGACTTTCATACCTAGAGAGAAGATGTCAATGCCTGCTTCAAAGCTTTTAAGGATAGAATGACTCTATTGTTAAAGGCTAATGCAGTTGGTGACTTTAAGTTGAAGCCAATTATTATTTACCATTCCAAAAATTACAAGGCCCTTAAGAATTATGCCAAATCCACTCTGCCTGTGCTCAATAAATGGAAAAACAAGGTCTGGATGACAGCACATCTGTTTACAGCATGGCTTACTGAATATTTTAAGCCCACTCTTGAGACCTACTGCTCAGAAAAAAAGAAATATTACTGCTCATTGGGAATACATCTGGTCACCCAAGAGCTCTGATGGAAATATACAAGGAGATTAATGTTTTCATGCCTGCTTGCACAACATCTATTCTGCAGCCCATCGATCAAGGAGTAATTCTGACTTTCAAATCTTATTATTTAAGAAACAAATTTTATAAAGTTATAGCTGCCAGAGAGAGTGATTCATCTGATAGATCTGGGGAAAGTAAATTGAAACCTTCTGGAAAGGATTCACCATTCTAGATGCTATGAAGAACATTCATAATTTGTGGGAGGTCAAAATATCAACATACCTTATTTTACACATTTATACACAGGCTTTCAGAGTTTAAATAACAGAGTTAGTAAATGACTGAGCCAGGATTCAAATACAGATATGTTAGATTGCAAAGGCCATTTCCTCAAACCACTACACTATTCTATAGTGTATATACAGAATAATACTCATTCTGAAGAAGGAAGCATTGTTGATTGGGTGCGGTGGCTCATGCCTTTAATTGCACACTCTGGCAGGCTGAAGTGGGTGGATCAGCTGAGCCCAGGAGTTCAAGACCAGCCTGGCCAAATGGTAAAATGCCTTCTCTACTGAAAATACCAAATCCTGCACTTTGGGAGGCTGACGGGGATGGATCACCTCAGGTCAGGAGTTCAAGACCAGCCTGGCCAATATGGCAAAACTCCCTCTCTACTGAAAACAAAAAAATTAGCCAGGCATGGTGGCAGGCACCTGTAGTCCCAGTTACTTGAGTGGCTGAGGCAGGAGGATGGCTTGGGCCTGGGAATTTGAGGCTGAAGTGATCTGAGATTGTGGCACTGTACTCCAGCCTGGGCAACAGAGTGAAACCCTGTCTCAAAAAAAAAAAAATCAACATAAATGAGAGTTTGGAAAAAGTTGATTGCAACCCCCATTGATGACCTTCGAGATGTTCAAGGTTGAAGTGGAAGAAGGAACTAGTAGAAACAGGAAGAGAACTAGAATTAGAAGTGGAGCCTGAAGATGTAACTGAATTGCTGCCATCTCATGATCAAACTTTAATGGATAAAGAGTTACTTTTTATAGATAAGCAAAGGTGTATTTTTGAGATGAAATGAAATCTACTCCTGGTGAAGATGTGAATATTGTTGAAATGATAGAAAATGATTTAAAATATTATATTACTTAGTTGATAAAGCAGCAGCACAGTTGAAGAGGATTGACTCCAATTTTGAAAGAAGTTCTGTGGGTAAAATGGTATCAAACAGCATCACATGCATCAAAGAAATCTTTTGTGAAAGGAAGAGTCAATCAGTAAGGTAAATTTCATTGCTGTCTTATTTTAAGAAATTCCTACAGCTACTGCAACCCTCTCCAAACATCACCCTGATCAGTCAGCAGCCGTCAACATCAAGGCAAGACCCTTCACCAGCAAAACGATTATGACTCTGTAAAGGCTCAGGTGATTGTTAGCATTTTTCATCAATGAGATATTTTTAAATTAAGGTATTTACATTGTGTTTTAGACATAATGCTATCACACACTTAGTAGGCTACAGTGTACTGTAAACAAAAGTTTTATATGTACTGGAAAACCAAAATAATTACGTGACTTGCTTTGTTGTAAAATTTACTTTATTGTGGTGGTCTGGAACAAAACCTGAAATATCTCCTAGGTATGCCTGTATGCAATATGGAAAACAGTATGGAGGTTCCTCAAAAAATTAAAAATAGAACTACCATGTAATCCAGTAATTATGCTTATGGTAATATACCCAAAAGAACTGAAGTCAGTATGTTTGAAAGATATATACACTTCCATGTTCACTGTAGCATTATTCACAATAACCAAGCTATAGAAACTACTTAAGCATTTGTTGGTGGATGAATGGATAAAGAAAATATGATATAAGTATACAATGAAATATAATTCAGCCATAAAAAGACAGAAATCCTGCTATTTGCAACAACACAGATGAACCTGGAGAACATAATATCAGTGAAACAAGCCAGACCCAGAAAGACAAATACTGTATGATCTCACTTATGTGTGGAATTTAAAAAAGTCAAAATCATAGAAGCAGCAAGTAGAAAGGTGTTCACTAGGGGGTGGGGGATGGGAGAAATGGAGGGATGTTGGTCAAAGGAGACAAACTTTCAGTTATAAGATGAGTGAACTTAGTTATGAGTGACTATAGTTATATACTGTATTATATACTTGAAATTTGCTAAGAGAGTAGATCTTAAGTATCTCACCACACACACACATACGCATACCACAAAATGGTAACTAAGGTGATGAATGTATTAATTAACTTGATTGTGGTAATCATTTCACAATGTATATGTATATCAAATTATCACATTGTATGTCTTAAACATACAAAATTTTTCTTTGCCAATTCTGCCTCAATAAAGCTAGGGAAAAGAAATATAAAAAATAAGCGTAATGGGATAAGTATGTATCATAGGTTGATAAGTGAAGGAAAACAAGGGGTTAAATTTTTAGAGAAAGTGGACTTAAAGAAATATTACTATATTTCCATTCAATAGATCAGATTTTATAGAGGAGGTGGGCTTTAGGGAGCTACTTGAATGTAAAATTATTGAGAGATTTGGTGTTTCTGACATGGTATGTGGATAGGGAGACAGTTTAGAGGCAGCAGTAGGATAATTTAATACAAAGGATCTTGTGTGTTCTCACTTGAAAGCAGAAGCAGATGTACTATGAATAATGAAGCTTAAGCATCAGGGATCTTTCCAAGGCTCTATCTAATTTAAAAATTTGGAATCTTACATTCTTTTTCTTTAAAAAGGTCTCTAAAATTATATAAGCTTTAAGAACCTCACAATCTTAATTCACTCTTCTTGAATGGAGGAAAATATAGTGGAGACCAGGGAAGCTGGGTAGTTCAGACGGGTTTTGAGGCACTTAATAACATCTAGAAGAGTTTAATTGATTTGTCCTTTGAAAGGGAGAATGGTGTAAGAGGAGGTTGCTGACATCTATTTTTATGAATAATAAACCTTGTATTACTAGGTAACTTTTGTATGCATAAATTTGACAAAACTTAAAACTATTTATCTATATATTTATCTGAAGGGAGGTGGAACCCTGAGAAGCCAATGTACATACAAGATCTTTATTGCAGAGATCTTCAAACCAGGTAAGACCTGCCAGCTTTTGTCCCTCCACTCCTTCCTCCAATCCAGAAATCCTTGCTGCCAAAGGAAGAATTTGTGGGAAGAAGAAACTCCTCTCTTGTTGCTTGGCCTAGCTCTCCACCTTCTCCATTAATGATGAGGAATTTCTTTTCATCAAAGTCTTCTTCATTATCCTCTTTCCATGGGTTGGATTTTTCCCCACACTGCCATGTCTGAAAGTAGAATTGAGTTAGCCTCAAGGTGGATTCAGCCTCCACGTAATTCCACTAATGAACAACTTAATTCACAGTAAAAACATAAGTCAGTCTTGACTCTTTTTAAATGTAATTTTGGATGATCACTTTTATTTTTAATCTTAAAATATGGCCCTAACTAAAATGATTATACCTTTGCTCAAATTGAATGGATTATAATCTTAAAGATATTATTTTATTAAAGGGAGAGAGATGATTTAAACAAGAATCTTATTAATAAAATATTTCTGTTTTAGTAAGAACTCTGGATAGAACAAATGTCTTTGATGAACAAATTCACTATAACAAATGACAATAAGAGAATTATGTGGGATGTTCAACAGCTAGAGACATCTGAGATTGTAAAAGCCATTCTATGAGCTTACTATAGTTACAAGACAAACTGAAAGTTACAGGATGTCTTCCTAAATAAAATTTTCTTTAGTTAGAAAAAAACCACAATTGTCAGGTCTAGGCTTGAACTGGGTGAGACTGGGATATGATGGGAGGGACAGAAATAGAGAGGGAAGATAAAATATATATTTCCAAGGAAGTATAAGAAACTATCAACTTTGGATCCCTTATGGTTGCATGGAATAAGTGGGAGTCTGGTGTGCAAAGGGGACTGTTGCCTTTCTTTCACATCAGTCATGTATTACTTTCATAAAAATACTTTGGAAGAAAATAGGAAAATTTCACAGTATAGTATATGCATAAGTGCAAAGGGCAAAAATGAAATAAACACACAAAGGTAAAAACAACAATGACATATCATACACAGCTTTTTTTTTTTTTTTTTTTTTTGAGAGAGAGAGTTTTGTTCTTATTGTCCAGCCTGGAGTGCAATGGTGTGATCTTGGCTCACCACAACCTCCCCTTTCTGGGTTCAAGTGATTCTCCTGCCTCAGCCTCGAGAGTAGGTGGGACTACAGGCGCACTCCACCATGCCCAGCTAATTTTTGTATTTTTAGTAGAGACAGGGTTCATCATATTGGCCAGGATGGTCTCGATCTCTTGACCTCATGATATGCCTGCCTCGGCCTCCCAAAGTGTTGGCATTACTGGTGTGAGCCACTACACCTGGCCTTCATACACAGCTATTAAAATGGTCAAAATTCAAAGCAATGACACCACCAAATGCTAGCAAGAATGTACAGCAACAGGAACTCTCAATCATTGCTGGTGTGGATGCAAAATCGTATAGTCACTTTGGAAGACAGTTCGGTGGTTTCACATAAAACTAGACATACTCTCACCATATGACCCAGCAATTTCACACCTAGGTATTTACCCAAAGGAGTAGAAAATTTATGTTGACACTAAAACTTGTATCTGAATGTTTATAGCAGCTGTGTTTATAGTTGTGAAAACTTGGAGGTAACTAAGATGTCCTTCAGTAGGTGAATGGATAAACTGTGGTACATCCAGAAAATGGAATCCTATTTAGCGCTAGAGAGATGGGCTATCAAGCTATAAAAAGACATGAAAGAACTTCAAATACATATTACTAAGTGAAAGAAGCTAATCTGAAAAGTCAACATACTGCAGTATGATTGCAACTGTGTGACATTCTGAAAATATGAAAAACGATGCATAGGCAAAACTATGTAGACAGTAAAAAGATTGGTGGTTGCCAGAGGTTGGGAGGGAGAGAAGAATAAATAGGCAGAGCATAAAGGATTTTGGGGCATGAAACTACTCTGTATGATACTATAATGGCAGATGCATGTCATTGTGCATGTGTCAAAACCCACAGAATGTACAACGTCAAGAGTGAACTCTAAGAAACTACAGACTTTGGGTGATAATGATGTGTCAATGTAGGTGCGTGGATTATAACAAACATACTATCTGGTGGGGGATGTTCATAGTTGGGGAGGCTCTGCATGTGTGATATGGGAAATCTCTGTATTTTCTGCTCAGTTTTGCTATGAACCTAAAGCTTCTCAAAAAAAATACAGTTGAAAAAGAGAAGAGAGTTGAAATTACCAGAGTTTCCTAAAACATTAGTTACACAGTGGCTGAAATAAAAGGAAGGTCTGTACAGATGTACAGGCATTGACAGTACTCTGCCTAGAAGCAGTGGTCAAATCCCTAGCAGTGGGCTGGAGGTGTGGATGGGGGTCCTAGAGGATTCTTACTATCCCACATTAATTAAGTCAATAATTACTAAGCTGGAGTGTGTGTGTGTGTGTGTTTGTGTGTGTGTGTGTGTGTGTGTGTGTGTGTGTGTGTTAGGGATGGGGAAAACTGCATCAGAGCTCCAACAGTTATCTGGGGGAAAAAACCCACCATGATAGGGAAATGAGTGATACTGCCTCTTCTAATGGGAAAATTGGATAAGGCAGAAGAAATTTCTAGAAAAATGTGTATGTCTTGGTCATGTTTCATCCAGTTTTGTAAATGGAATTTCCATTTAAGACATCTCAAAACAGACAGCTATATACTACCAGACTTTGCAGAAAATGTTGAAATAGACACATTCCTTGGCTTTTTTCCTGTTGGGCTGGTTTAACTGCAGTTGAAATGTTGGCAGTCCATTGTATTCAACAAGAAAAACAGGAATTTAAGATATTTTGTAATTATCTTGGGCTTCAAGGAAACTATATCTAGGAGGAAAAAAACTGACCCATCTTGGACATCAGGCATGATTATTAAACCTGC
Source organism: Cheracebus regulus (assembly GCA_963574635.1). Classification (NCBI taxonomy): domain Eukaryota; kingdom Metazoa; phylum Chordata; class Mammalia; order Primates; family Pitheciidae; genus Cheracebus; species Cheracebus regulus. The sequence continues at coordinate 22,288 of CAUYQU010041400.1, read as the reverse complement.
TTTTAACATTTTATTTCACATTTGATTCCCTACTTAAGACATTTGCATAAGCCCATCTCATGTGTTTTTTAAACCTGATTTACACACATTTCTAATTGTGAATAGAGTGGAAACTCTCATACTGGAGAATTAATTCTCTTGGAAAAGGAGTGTTTCTTCTACTTGCTCCCATGTTTTTGGTAATGAGTCTTTTAAGACATTTCTCCTGATGATAAGTTCTAAGTTTTAAGCTTAATAGTGAGATTACTCAGAAACAGGGAGTAAGAAAATTACTTTCAGGTGGCAGAAGCCTGGAAAAATGAACGAGATATTTGGTGACATCCTAGGCTCTGCAAAAGAAAGCCTGGTGAAAATAATCAGGAAATACAACTATGAGGTTTTGTGAGTGCAAGTATATTCCCTACACACAACATTCCTCTTAGGACCGCTAGCAAGAGCAGTGTGGTATGGCTAATAGCAAGTGCTATGGCTTTAGACTTTCTGGGTTCCAATCCTAGGCTGGGTATTACTAACTCTGTACCTTAGGTAAGTTCCTTAAGTTCTCTGCCATGGTTTCTATATCTGTAAAACCAGTTTCATAACAATAATCCATTTTTCACTGGTTGTTTTGAGGCTTAAGAATTAATTTAGGCAAAACACTAAGACTATTGCCTGGCAAGTGGTAAGATGCCCAATTAATGTTGGATGTTACTATGTCCATTGTGGAAAGTCCCTGGAGACCTGCTGAAATACAGGCAGATGACAGTGGCATGAACTATTCTGACAGGGACATCAGGCATTCCCTTCATGTCAGGAGGTGCTTATGAAAATCATGCAGCAACCATTTCTTATTGCCCTTGAGCTTGTGCGACAACTAGTTGGTTCTTCTGGTCTCCACTGAGCTTTCCCATGAATGTGTGGTAAGCTACAAGGCAGCTAGGTGGCCCTGCTTCTAGAGGTTGGCTAGCTATTCACAGGGATGTTTCTATTCTCCTCCATGTAGCCTCTCATACTCCAGCAGGCTAGTTTAGCTATAGTTTGTTCACTTGGTATTCTTGGGGTTTCAAAAAGCAGACTGAAACTATACAAGGCCTTTTGAAGCCTCGACTTGGAACTGGCAAGAAATGTCTTCTGCTGCATTCTTTTGTGACTGGCAAAGCCAGTCACAAGGCCAGCCTAGATTCAAGGGTTGGGGAAATACCATCTCTCAGTGGGAGGAGCTTGAGTCATCTTGCAAAGGAAAATGAATGAAGGGAAGGGAATAACTGCAGTCATTTTTGCAAACAATCTTCTATACTACACAATTTCATAATTTCTTGTTTAGCATTTCTGGCATGTGGTCATGTACCTGGAACATCTTCAAAAATGGGTAGATCACTGTTTTACTAGGCAGCTCTTTCTGTGGGAATGTTCTCTTTTATTATTCTTCTGTAGAGACACAGACTGTCACAGAATCTTTGAATCACATAATTGAAGGTCATTTAGGCAATGGACTCTTTGAAGCCCAGTTCCTGTACAGGAAGCCACAGGAAGTCTGCAATTTCTACTGATTTTTCCCAGTTCTACCTTTTGGAGCAAAACAAAACATTATATATTTATTACTCATTTGTTTTTAAAAGCTTCTAATCAAGGCCAATGTGGGCATTACATAACAGATACATGCTCCATTCCAGCCACCGTTTATTCATGGTCCTTTATTCATGTGCTCAGTATATATTAAGCCATTTCCATGGGTCAGGAATGCATTTTAAGATAAGTAAGGTGTGGGATTTCAAGTCACTTAGATTTGGATTTAAGCCTCATTTTACTGTCTATCTGCCAACTGTGTGAGACTGGGGAAAGTTACTTAGTTTCTCTAATTCTGTTTCCTCACCTAAAAAATGAATATGATTACCCCTATGTCACTGGGAGATTGTGATAGTTAAATAAAATAACAGATATAAAGTGCCTGGCCTATACTAGACACTCAGTTAATGGTAGCTATTTATCAAGGGATAATAATATTCCGGATATGTTTTCTGTGATCTCACCATCTCCTGTGGTCTCAGATTATTCTTCATGTCTTGACAATGCTTCCTTCTCTTTTTTATTTTTATTTTGTGAGATGGAGTCTCACTCTGTTGCCTAGGGCTGGAGTGCAGTGATGCGATCACCACAACCTCCACTTCCTGGGTTCAAGAGATTATCCTACCTCAGCTTCCTGAGTAGCTGGGACTACAGACACCAGCCACCATGCCTGGCTAATTTTAAAATTTTTAGTAGAGAGGGAGTTTTGCCATTTGGTCAGGCTGGTCTCAAACTCCTGACCTGAGGTGATCCACCCCCATCTGCCTCCCAGAGTGCTGGGATTTCAGGCGTGAGTCACTGTGCCTAGCCAATTTTCATATTTTCAGTGGAGATGGGGTTTCGCCATGTTGGCCAGGCTGGTCTTGAACTCCTGGTCTCAGGTGATCCACCCACTTCAGCCTGCCAGAGTCCTGCAGTTAAAGGCATGAGCCACTGTGCCCAACCAACAATGCTTCCTTCTTTAGAATGAGTATTGTTCTGCATAGACATTATAGTATAGCATAATGGTTTGAGGAAATGACCTTTGGAGTCAGACATATCTGTATTTGAATCCTGTCAGTCATTTGCTAACTGTTATTTAAACTCTGAAAGCCTTAGTATATAAATCTGTAAAATAATAAGAAGAAGAATTCAAAACTTTGCCATGAGAATTATAAGAAGGTATATAAAACCCTTAGCTTGGTGCCTGACAGTGAGTCCTTGTGCTGTCCACGCTATTCAATGCATTTTTTGTTATGTGTAGCATGGTGCCATGGAAAGAATGAGAAGAAAACTGGTCAATTCATTCCAGCTCTTGGAGTCTTCACCTCAATGTATAAGGAAGGGGGTCAGTTCTGTTGTCCCCAGGGTACCTGATAGCCCAGGAATTGCTTCCTCCACATTGTTCCTTTACTTCCTTTATCAGAAATAGAATTACGTAGGAGTGTTGGAGTGTAGAGAGTACATGAAAATGGAAATTCACAGCCCTTCCAGATGAAATAATCCCATAATTGTGAGCGTCTTGGCTCCTCAGGAATGTGCCAGGCCAACCTGGCTCTGATGATCAAGTATGACTGTCTGGAAAGTCAAAGTTGGAGAGAAATTGCCCTCTTTGTCCAGGCTTTGTGCCTGGAGTTTTATATGGTGTTAAATAGAATATGGGGTGTAACAGCAGCTGTAACTGAAAGGGCAGGCAGCTAGATAGTTTGTTTTGAAAAGCACTAATGACCAGGGGCTAATTTCCTTTCACTGGCTGCATATTGTTCAGAGGTGGAAAGGAAGATTGGAGCAAGTAATTCAATTCCGTATTCTAGTGCCTTCGAATGTTTTTTATAAATCTGAGTCTTGGCAAATGATTTCCTTAAGGATAACTCCCCCAAACATGATGAGTAGATCTAATATGAGGAGATGATTGCAGAACAACTGTGGGACTTGTCACTTTTTTTAATATAAGGAGCTCCCACTAGTATTAATAGAGGATCCACAGGAAAAATTCAGTGCAATACACAACGATGCCTGACTTTGGTGAAAGGCCTGATGTGCCATCACATATTATGAATAGCAGCCCATGGTAGCTGCATGCAGCTAATCTTGTTGGGTTTGGTTCCATTTAGGACTCAGCATTTCTTTTATGTTTATTCTTTTTTTTTCCCCAAAGTCTCCCTGTAAGTTATCTAAGAAAAATACTATGTCCAAGATGTAGTTGAGCAATGAAAATGTTTGTTTGTTGTTGTTTTTTGCCCCTATGAGAAAATCATTTCACTACTAGGTGTGTCTCATTAGCACCATTCCTGACTTAAAGATAAGGTGCTCCTTTAACACAGTTGTAAGAGTGATTCTGTCTTGTGAAATTCCTGTCATTTCAATTGGAATATTTTTCTTTAGGCAGCTGACAATATATAGGCTGTATCAACATTATTTGTCTAAGAAATGTATCTATAGATGCTTGTCTATTCTCTTAAACCACTGAAAGAGCAGAAGAGATTATGGGAGAGATGGCCAGGTTGGCACAAAATACTACATTTCTTAATAAATTAAGCCTCTGAAATGTATTAGAACTATTATAAAACACTTGTAAATATTTATGACTCTTTTTTATCTTTAAGCATATGATAAAGAAAAGTTAACATAAACATACAGTGCAATGTGTAATGGTTAAAGTCTTAGCATGTCAGGGTGGTGTCAAAAAAGTCACTCCTGGGAACAAAAGAGCAAAGAGCAAGAAAACTTATATCATGGTGTCAGGTCCAACAAACATTATTTTGACATAATGAACTTTCATAACATATGATAATTAAGTCAGTCTTCCATAATAGTATAAAACTTCCGTAATGTATGATAATTAAGTTAAGGAAGAAATGATCCATCCTATAAGAAGAATAGGGAGACCTTGAAATTACCAGCTAAACAAAAACACAAAGAATAACAGAAAAGAGGGAGAAAGAAAATATTTAGCAAATACATTCACAAAATTATAGCTAAAAGGAACATTGGGAGACAAGTTGGGCTACCATCCCTCCATAGACTTTCTGTGTCTTACTCTGTCCCCATGATTAAAGTTTTGAAAATATTTATTTTAAGTGATAATTATAATGAACATTTATTGGGCACTTACCATGAGTCAGGCCTTTGCAGAATGGTTACATCATCTTGTTTAGCTGTTCCATTAACTCTATAATCCTAAGCGGTAAGTATTATTATCATTGTCACTTTTCCAGATGGCTCCCACAGATTGAGGAACTTGCCTAAAGTTACGTAGCTTGTGAGTGACGGAGCCAGGGTGGGAACCATGTCTGTTAAGCATTATGATCTTCTGCCAGTCATTTGCCTGCCTACTCCTATCTCCAATATCACACTTTGATTATCTACTTTGCATCGTAGATGCTAAATCTATGCTGTCTAATATGGAAACCACTAGCTACATGTGGCTCTTTAAATTAAATGAATTTAAAATTTAGTTCCTAGTCATCTCAGACACATTTCAAGTACTCAATAGTCCCCATGTAACTAGGGGCTAGTGTATCAGACAACACAGATTATAGAACATTTCTATCACAGCAGAAAATTCTGCTGGACCCCTCTGAATTCTAGACCCTGTAAACAACATTTTCTTTCAGTAAACTCTCAATGCCAATGGAAAGCACTGATGTGAGGTGGGAGAAACCATTGTTCTTCCTCTAACAACCTCTGATGGCTACAGATTCCGATGTCCTTTGGCAATTTTAGCAGCACTGGCTAAGCAGTATATAGCAGTGGTAGCAGCTGCAGGCCCTGGTCATGTGTCAGTGGTTCTGGGAGCAATAGCAAGCCTCAGCAGTAACAGAGATGAATGCCTGATGGGACTGGTAACAGCAATTTCTTCCTTTCTTTTGCTCCAGCATTAGGGTGGTAGCAGATTCCTGCAGTTGCTAATCTCATTTTTGCTCCTTCAGGCCTTCCAGCACTTGTAACTATTTCTTCTGTTAACTCTCCTATTTGAAATACCTAGAGTATTTCTTACTAGACTCCAACCCTGAGTCTAAGTTCTTAACCAGTAAGTTATGGTTGAAAGAAAATGAAGAGTTGAGATTTAACCAAATATGAGTGATTATTATTTAGACCAAAGCTGAAGTGATTATTAGCTAGAATGCCTAAACTATCAAAATACTTTGAGAACCAGAGCTATAACTCTTTTTTGTATGGTAAACATTTATTACTTACATAAAAATATTTTTAAAAATTTAGAAGTTATAGATCTTCCCTTGATCTTTAATCTTACTCTAAAGTTTTATTGACAAACCTAAAATCAGATTTCTTAAGAATACTAAAATCATCAATTAGATTAATTCCATGATTAATCAGCTGATTTTAGCCTCAAAAAAGCTATAACTTACACCTACTGTACTTAATGTATTCAAAGTTAACACTGCTCATTAATGGTTAAAGGGGTTGAGGATACAAAGGATGGGAAGATCCTGGAATGTAAATTCTCCTATTATTTCTGATAAATCCATAATTTACAATGTAGAAATCTATAATATAGATTTCTCTAAATGTAACTACTTAAGAGAGCTTTCCACAAAGGAGACATTTGATATTGACTTACTGCTTATTCATGCTCCTCCCACTAACTGATGATCAGGGGCAGAAATAGTAAAAGAGGATAAGTTGGGATTTCCAAAATATTGGCACAGGAGTTACGTGGATCTTCTCACAAGCAAAACAGTGATACAACTGGTGAAAACTATTTTTTAAAAATCATTCAAAATATCTGGAAATTGTCTGAAGTAAATATGACAAGGAAGAAACATTCATTCAAGAAAGTCTACTAAATTTTGTTAAGAACAGTGGCAGTTTGTGGCATTTGAGCTACAACCAGTTATATTACTCTTTCCTCTGCCTCCAGCTCTGTGTTACAAAAGTTCTACTCCATGTGTGCACAGCCAAGAAGACAGGGACTCTCTCTCAGTCTGGGGTCATGGTTCACCATGAAAATGCAGACCGCTAGAAATTCTCTCCCCTAACCCTCAGTATCATGTTGCAGAATCTCTGTAATTCTGAAAATTATTTTAGTATATGTAATGTATGTCATTAAAAAGAGTTATATTTAATGTATGTAATTCTGCAGAGAAAGGTAATTTCAGATAGCCATGGCTGAGACTTCTGGGTCTCTATTCTGCCTTCCAGTACTATTGATAAGCAGAAGCTGTATCCCAGGGATTGCAGACAAAGACTAGGGGCTCCAAGTCATCCCTACCCTAACTTATAGCATGAAGGGTCCATACCAAAAGGGCAAGTCCAAAAGACCACAGGCTACCAACCCTGTCCACATGTCCACTGGTAGTGTTGGGATGTCACACAAGATAAAGCATGTCTGTATCTTCAGCTTCATTGCAGTTGTGTAAGGTTTTTGCACAGAAGGAAAGACAGACCATAAGGACAAAGAACTCTGTCAGATGAACCAATTTTATTTGGAAAAGAGAATAGAGAAAAGCCTGCTGAAAACAGTGAATATCTTAGTGGAGAACAATTAAGAGGAGGCTGTTAACCCTGCTGCAAGCAAAGTGGCAGAATAACCAAGAGACAGCAAAGGGATAACAAAGAAGAGCTCTTCTGGGATCACAGATAACTCTGGGGATCAGGAAGCCTGTGTATCTATGCTAGGTTGCACCCACTCAGGAGTAATCAGAGCAAGACATGCACAGACTTGAAGGCATTCCCCAACCTTCGCACAGACTCATTGACACAAGTGACTTAAACATAACTCCATGAGCAAACACTGACTACATGATATTCTACTTTGCCACAAGGATGATTCCTAGGAAGTCAGGCTTAAAAATAATCGTAGGCATCCCTAGCCCTCTGGAATACTGTGTGCATGCCCAAAGCTTTGTCATCCTAGGAATGATCAGAGAGGGAATCTTCAAGCTAGTAATTACCAGCTAAGTGTGGGACAAAAATAAATAAAAATAAACTCTATGAATTGTGACAATAGTTTTCAAGTCACACATACATCCAGTATTAGAGTATAACTAGTTAAGAGAACTTAAGCACAATCTTTGACAAGTAAGTTGCTTATGCCAATCCAAGGACAAAGTGTAGGTATCCAGGTTAAAAGATAAAACCAAAGGGAAATAAAATCTGATCAGAGACATTAGAGGTTGCACATTGCAGGGGAAAGAGACATCATAGAATTAGTTCAGCTAAATCACCTAACAAATAAGCAGATGACAAAGAAAACAACACTCCTGGGGGAATCAGTATCCAGAATTGCTACATTATTTAAAATGTCCATTTTCCAGAAAACTTATGAGACATGCTAAGAACCAGGAAAACATTACCCATACATAGGAAAAAAATTAGTAGAAATAGAAGCTGCCTTCAAAGGGACCCAGATGATAAACTAAGTAGATAGAGACTTTAAAGAAGCTATTATAAATGTGTTAAAAGAGCTAAAGAAAACCATACCTAAATAATTAAAAGAAGATATGATGACAATGTCTCATAAAATAGAGAATATCAATAAAAGTACAGAAATTTTTTTAAATGACCAAGTGGAAATTTGGAGTTGAAAATTGCAATAACTGAAATTAAAAATTCACTAAGGGAGTTCAACAGTAGATTTGAGCTAGTAGAAGAAAGAAACATTGAACTTGAAGATAGATTTTTTTTTGAGATGATTCAGTCTGAAAAACAGAATAAAGAATAAAGAACAAGGAGAAAAGTCTCAGAAAAATGTGAGAGACTATTAAGGACGCCAACATATACATTAATGTGAGTCACCAAATTAGAGGAGAAAAAGGACAGAAAATGAAGAAACAGTGACTAAAAATTCCCCAAATTTGACAGAAAACATACACCTCCAAGAAAGTCAGTGAATTCTAAGTAAGATAAACATAATCACTTTCCACTTTTAAAATGTGCAAAGACAAAAAAAATCTTGCAAACAGCATGACAAAAATAACTCATCACATACAAGAAAATTCTAATAAGATTAACAGCCAACTTTTCACCACAACAATGAAGGCCATAAGGCAATGGGATGACATATTAAAATGCTGAAAGTAAAACAAAACAAAAAAAATCTGTCAACTAATAATCTTATATCCAGGAAAACTATTATTCAAAAATGAGGATAAAATAAATACATTCCCAAATAAACAAAAACTGAGATAATTTGTTACTAGTGTATACACCTTACAAGAAATAATTATTCAGCTCCGGGAGGCAGAGGCTGTAGTGAGCTGAGATCACTCCATTGCACTCCAGCCATAGCAACAGAACAAGACTCTGTCTCAAAAAAAAAAAGCACTAAATAGACACTTTAACAATAATAGTTGAGGCCAGGTGCTGTAGCTCATACCTGTAAGCCTACCACTTTGGGAGGCTGAAGTGGAAGGATCACTTGAAGCCAGGCTTTCAGGACTAGCTTGGACAACATAGCAAGACACCATCTCTACAAAAAACAATAAACTGGGCATGATGGTGTGCACTTACAGTCCTAGCTACTTGGGAGGCAGAGGCAGGAGGATCACTTGGGCCCAGGAGTTCAAGGCTGTAGTGAACTACAATGGTCACTGCAATACAGCCTGAGCAACACAGTGAGATCCTGTCTCAAAAGGGCAATAGCAACAATAAAACCTCCCCCCAAATTCCAAATAATAGTTGGAGACTTCACTACTCCAGTTTCAATAATGGGTAGAAAAATGAGGCAGAAGATCGATAAGGAAATGAAAGAGTTAAATGGGGCCATAAGGCAACCTGACCTAACAGACATCTATAGGACACACTGCATCAACATTTTGCTCAAGAATACACATTTGCAGCATAATACACATTTTGCTTAAGTGAACATGGAACATTTTATAGAATACACTATATGGTAGGTCACAAGGCAAACCTCAGTAAATTTAAGGAGAATGAAATAATACCAAGTATCTTTTCCAATTGTAGTGGAATTAGATTAGAAATCAGTAAGATAGACGTCGGAAACTCACAAATATATAAAAATTAAACAATACTTTATTAACCATGGTTTGAAGAAAAAAATCACAAGGAAAATTAGAAAATATTCAAGATGAATGAAAACAAAACATAATTTATGAAAACTTATGGTATATACCTCATGGAAAAGCTGATCTTAAAATTCATATGGAAATGAAAGATATCTAGAGTGGCCAAAACAATCATGACAAGAAAATAATCTCCAACACTGGAGATTATAATCTGACATGAGATTTGGGTGGGGACACAGAGCTAAATCATATCTTTCTGCCCGCAGCCTCTCCCAAATCTCTTGTCCTTCTCACATTTCAAAACACAATTATGCCTTCTCAGCAGTCCGCAGAGTCTTAACTCATTCCAGCATTAACTCAAAAGTCCAAGTTCAGAGTCTCATCAGAGACAAGGCAAGTCTCTTCTGCCTATAAGCCTGTAAAATCAGAGCAAGTTAATTACTTCCAAGATACAATGGGGATACAGACATTGAGTAAATGCTTCCATTCCAAAAGGGAGAAAAATTGGCCAAAACAAAGGGGCTACCAGGCGCAAGCAAGTAGAAATCCAGTAGGGCAGTCATTAAATCTCAAAGCTCCAAAATAATTTCCTTTGACTCAGGTCTCACATCCAGGCCACACTGATGCAAGGGATGGGTTCCCAAGGCCTTGGGCAGCACCACCCCTGTGCCACTGTTCGGTACAGTCCCCAGGGCCGCTTTCATGTACTGGTGTTGAGTGTCTGTGACTTTTCCAGACACATGATGGTTGTCAATAGATCTGCCATTCTGGGGTCTGGAGGATGGTGGCCTTCTCCTCACAGCTGCATTAGGCAGTGCCCCAGTGGGGAGTCTGTGTGGGAACTCCAGCTCCACATTTCCCCTCCATACTTCCCTAGAGTAGGTTATCCTTAAGGACTCCACCACTGCTATTTACTAAGCCTGTGTACCAGATATTGTGTTACATGCCTTAATAGGATTAAATATCTAGTAGGTATTGAGTTCTTTTCATGTGCCCAGCTCTGTGCTGAATCCTCTATTTTTGTGAATCCTTAAGACAACCTTCCAAAATAAACCATTATTATGTTCATTTTATTTATTAGGAAACGGAGGCTAAAGACTTCAGTATTCTGCCAAGGCCAGCTAATAGTTACAGAGCATGGTTCCAGACTCAGAGCTATCAGAAACTTAAGTCCATGTGATGAACCATGAATGCGATTTTACTTCATTTAAGCCTTGCAGCAACTCTGCCAAGTAACCAGGATTATCCTTATTGGAGAGGATGATTGCTTATTCCTATTACTCCTTCTGTTTCTAGGCAGAAAAGCTTTCATTAGCACAATACACCCAGTAACTGTCTATTTCCTATGAGAAGAGTTTGGAAGAAACATCATTATAAGCACTGTTGATCCATTTCTCTCCTATTTCTCTCCCATTTCTGTCTTTGTCTCTGTGAAATCTGCCCACCAGCAGATAGTGTGCAATTATTCCTGCCTCTCCATGCCTGAAGGAAGGAATGAGAAGGTCTCTGCTGTCCATTTGAGCCCGTGGCTGTGTGAATATGCCTGCCCAATTCTGGGATGCAGTATTAGGAAGCCCACTGTTGCTGTGCACCTAAAGCCCAGGTTTTCCAGTATCAGCTCATTTAGTAATAAAGTTGGTTTTATAGTTTCTAGCTACTTGACCTCTTTGGCTGTCTCATGATTGGTTTTGAACCTGAATGGGAAACATGGATGCTATTCCTAGGGCCTAGTATAGTTCCAAAATCCATTTTATATGTGAGGTAACCTTGGCTTCAGAGGGTTTATGTGACTTGTTTATTTTTCATAGAATACTGCTGAGCCTTACATAAGAGATACAGTTTTATTGAGGATCTCAAAGTGGTTTAAACTCAAACAATAACCCAGCATCACTTCCTTGAGCAAGGGAACTCATCTCTTGCTTTTGGAGATTCATTTATTCTCCACTGTTAGTTCATGTACCTATGATGTTCAGTACACATGTAAGGAACTATCATCTTCCTCAATAAAACCACACTGTCATCCTCTAAAGTTGTCAGTGGGTGGGAAATTGACACTGAAAGGCAGCTCATGTTAGAGCCATATCTCCTGTCCTCTGAGATCTTCCTTTCCCTTAGAAATCTCACACTCATCACAGCTGTCACCACCACAGTACACCCAGGGAACTCTGACTCTCTTTTCCCACATGCATGGATCCTCCTTTTAATTTCCCATAGCTCAGCTAAGACTTTCTTGACAGTTCAGGGACTCCAAAAGGGAATTACTCTAAGATAACTGGCCCCTAGATATAACTGTATCCATGAGCTCTCCTACAGGCTGTCTCTACCAGGCCAGAATTTGGGGCAGGCGAGATTTTCAGCATCCCTAAAATCACACCAAGAAGATAAACATGGAAAAAGCTTTGAGCTGCCCTACCAATAGTGAGGTGGTACTGACTGGAATACAGTTTAAATGATTTGGAGAAAAGTGGAATACATTAATCTCAGAAAACTGCCACCTGTAGAAAGAGAGCTAAAATGGAGACAACCACGGGCAGTCTAAGATGTGCTGAACTATTACAGAAAATAATTCATCATGAAGGAATGCTAGCAGGTATGGTGTCAGAGCAAGCTGATGGAGAGTCCTTCATTTCCAAGTCATGAGTACAGCAGGCTGTAAGGCTTAGTTCACAAGAACATCTCCATAAAGATACATCTCTATAAAAACTGCTTCAGTAGAAAGAACACAAGACGTAACTGTTTAATAATAGAACAAATATTTTAAAAAAACAAATGAATAATAGAAGACTAGATGGATGTGCTTCTCAAAGTCATCTCTGTGGGAGGCTTCATCCTCACTCTAGACTTGTTGCCTGTAGCTGCTGTTAGTGATTACCCACCCATAGCCTATCTATACTTATTCATCATTCCTTTATATACCAGTAGCATCCTATTGGAAGCACTTGTGACCCTCTGAGGGCTTTCTTTTGGCCCAAGCATTGGGAGGCTAGCAGTATTGAAAAGTTGATAGTCTTGGAAGCATTGGCCCTCAACTAATGACAAAGGAAAGATATAAGATAAATTCCCCAGCTTCCTTGCTCCTTGAATGGATCAGGTCTGTGACATGTTCTACCTGTTACCCAGAGGTCCCATGGTTTTAAACCCTAGTTGCTCATGACAATTTCCTGATCATTGATGTACTCTCTGTTGGCTAATTTTTAGATAATGTGGAATATGCTCAAAATATGTTTTAAACCCTAGTTGCTCATGACAATTTCCTGATCATTGATGTACTCTCTGTTGGCTAATTTTTAGATGATGTGGAATATGCTCAAAATATGATACCCAAAGAAAACACTCAGATGCCAAAATTGTATACACTGAATGATTTCAGTTGTATGTGTGGACACACAGAAACGTCAAAAGAGATATGGAATGAAAGATACCAAATGTTTATAGTGGTTATTTCTGGGTGTTGAGATTTTAAGTAATTTGCCTTTTCTTCTTTGTAATTGTCTCTATTTTTCAATTTTTTCAATGCCCTATATTTTTTTTTAATCAGAACAAACCATCATAAGTTATTTTAAAATGCTTATAAAGCTGATGAATATTTTGTCTTTGTTTCCTTTGTGTTACTATAGTCTGAGGCAGTGGTTCTCAACTGTGGTCTCTGGACCAGCAGCATCAACATTACCTGGGAACTTGTTAGAAATGCAAATTCTCAGACCATGTCCAGGACCTTCTGAATGAGAAGCTTTTGGGGTTGGGGATAAAGAGGACAGCAATTGGTGTTTTAAGAAGCTTTCCAGGTGATTTTGATACACATTAAAGTTTGTGAACCACTGGTCTAAAGATAACTTTTATTACAGGCATAAGTCTCCACTAAAGTTCCCTATGTGGGGTCCAAAAATTTCAGTCATGTAAAATGCAGGATTGCACTTTTGGGGTGAGCTTGCTGAGTAAGATGAAAGCTCATCACAGTTGTCTTATGTCTGAATTTATTGTAGAGCAAATTATGTTGAGGTTTTATCATAAATATATTAGTCTGCAGAGTTTGTATATTCTATATCGACATTTATGGTGCATTTAATAGGCAGAAGGCTAGACTAATTTAAATCTAATCTGATGATCACGGAGACCGTTTGACACCTGTGATGTTTCATAGGCTTGGAGAAAGTTTTGTTTTCTTTATACCTTTATTTTCTACTTGCCTGATGCCTTCATTTCCCCAGGTTGATTTTCTTCAGTAATTCTTCCCTCTCTCTCCCGCTTATGCAAAGATGGTGGATTTCAATATTTTGTGGGGAAAAAAAACTACCTTCTCCTAGATTTGCCCCTCCTCAGTTTTCCACATGGAGCTTTTGTTTTCCAGTGTGTTACATTGAGTTGTTTGTGAATCTGTCTTCTCCCTCACCAAATGGAGGTCCTAGATGCCTTGTGAGCAGGTACAGTGACATACCTCCTTGCATGCTTGGTTCTTAGCACAGGGCCTGGCAGAGACAGCAAGAGCTCAAAACATATTGGTGAATGAGTGAATGATGAATGCTATAATTCACAACACAAATTCATTTATTCAGCATTAAAATGTTTCACATAGCAAATACTAATACAAGAAATGCATGCCAGGAACTTTACCAACATTAATTTTAATATGTGAGGAATAGGAGTATGTGTACTTAAAATACAGTGTGCTGTGCTGTTTATCATTTTGTTCATCTTAATCTCATCAATTTTTCAGAAACTTCCAGCAGATGGCACCAATAAACACTGTCATGGGGCTGAATTAGAAATTGGTTGATATTTTTCAACATGAGCTTAAAAGTTAAACTGAATAAAAGTTTCTTAGCTCAATTAATAACTGGCATTTATTTGACATTTTCCCATTAAAAAGGTGCTTTTAAATCTTTTTCTTGATACTGTCTCAAATTCTGTCAACATATTGATAAAGTTTGATTATGTACTTTAGAGTTTTGCTGATATGTCATGCAGTCACAGTTGCTGAATAATTTAAAATCATTAATGACAATGCTATTATTTCATATTTGTAACACACCAATCTTTCAAAGACCAATTTTTTCTATGGAAAATTTGGGCAAGATCCTACACATGAGAACTGAACAGTAACTCAGACCACTAACAATTTAGTGAACTGCTTTTCTAGTTCATTAAACAGTAATGATTCTTCTCATTTGTATGGTGTATTCTGGATACAAAGCACTTACACAGACACAACATCCTTTGATCCTTGCAGCAGCTCTATGATCTGGGTCAAACAAGTATTATTTTGTGGATGAAGAGAAAGTGTTTCTTCTCCTTTCTTGTTTTCCATTCCTCATCCCTCCCTGCTGGGCCCCATTACTGCCCTTCCCAGCTTGGTTGACTCAGGCTTAATATCTCATAAATCTTAGCAAAACTCCAGTGACACATGAATGGCAATTAATATTAGTTTCACTTAGCAAATTATTAGGAAATGCTTAGAAAGGTTAAAACTCATTTCTAAAGACACAGAGTTTTCTGATAATTGGAGATAGGAATGTTCCTTTCCTTTCTCCTCCTCTCCAGGCTAAACAGTCATGAGCCTGAAAAAGCTGGTGTCCCATTCTTTGCCCATTCTCTGGGGTCTAAAAATCCACTCAAATGTAGGAGTTAGAGATTTCATATGGCAGTTACCCTTAAGGCAATTGATATATGTTTTAAAAGAGAAGCCTGGGACAGCAACATCTAATATAAAGTAATGAATTGGTAATTTAACAACTTCAGGAGTCTTGAATAATATATGGTATATTTCTAGATAATTCACAAGTGAAAATAGCTGAAGGTGTTAAGACACAACTAACTCCCAACTTCATATAATTTTTATTGAGAATTAATATACCGTAACATTTTATCCCTTTAAAACTTGCAATTTAGTTGCTTTTATTATATTCAAACTATTGTGCAAACATCACCACTGTCAGATTCCAGAACATTTTTATCACCCTCAAAAGAAATCTTATTAGTAATTTCCCTTTTTCTCTTTCCCACAACTCTCAGAAACCACTAATCTACTCTCTGTACTCTATGTTCTAAACAATCTATATAAATGGAATCACACAATATGTGACTTTTTTGTGAAAAAGTATATCAGTGTTTTCAAGGTTCATCCATGTCTGTTAGGTCTAGTTGGCTTATAATGTTGTTCAAGTATTCAGTTTTCTTATCGATTTTTTTGTCTGGTTGTTCTGTTATTAAAAGTGAAGTCTCCAGCAATTATTGTTGAATTATTTTCATTTCCTTTCAAGTCTGTCAGTTTTTGCCTCATGTTGTTAGGTGCATATGTAGGTATATTGTTATATCTTTTTGCTGGATTGAGTCTTTTGGCATCATATTTTAAAATCTGTTTTGCTGATACTGGTATAGCCACTTCATCTCTCTTTTGGTTACTGTTTACATGGTATACTTTCCCCATATTTTATCTTTCAACCTATTTGTGTCTTTTTAAAAATATATATATTTTATTGCACTTTAGGTTTTGGGGTACATGTGCAGAACATGCAGGATTGTTGCATAGGTACATACATGGCAATGTGGTTTGCTGCCTCCATTCCCCTGTCACCTATATCTGGCATTTCTCCCCATGTTAACCCTCCCCAACCTCCCTACCGCCCGCTGTCCCTCCCCTATTCCCCCTCAACAGACCCCAGTGTGTGATGCTCCCCTCCCTGTGTCCATGTGTTCTTATTGTTCAACACCCGCCTATGAGTGAGAACATGTGGTGTTTGATTTTACGTTCTTGTGTCAGTTTGCTGAGAATGATGGTTTCCAGATTCATCCATGTCCCTACAAGGGACACAAACTCATCATTTTTTATGGCTGCTTAGTATTCCATGGTGTATATGTGCCACATTTTCTTTGTCCAGTCTATCTTCAGTGGGTGTTTGGATTGATTCCAGGTCTTTGCTATTGTAAACAGTGCCGCAGTGAACATACGTGTGCATGTGTCTTTATAATAGAATGATTTACAATCCTTTGGATATATACCCAGTAATAAGACTGCTGGGTCAAATGGAATTTCTATTTCTAGATCCTTGAGGAATCACCACAGTGTCTTCCACAATGGTTGAACTAATTTAAACTTCCACCAACAGTGTAAAAGTGTTCCTATTTCTCCACATCCTCTCTAGCATCTGTTGTCTCCAGATTTTTAAATGATCACCATTCTAACTGGCATGAGATGGTATCTCAATGTGGTTTTCATTTGCCTTTCTCTAATGACCAGTAATGATGAGCATTTTTTCATATGTTTGTTGGCATCATATATGGCTTCTTTTGAAAAGTGTTCATATCCTTTGCCCACTTTGAATGAGTTTGTTTTTTTTCTTGTAAACCTGTTTTAGTTCTTTGTAGATTCTGGATATTACCCCTTGGTCAGACGGGTAGACTGCAAAAATTTTTTCCCATTCTGTTGGTTGCTGATTCACTCTAATATTGTTTCTTTTGCTGTACAGAAGCTCTGGAGTTTAATTAGATCCCATTTGTCTATTTTGGCTTTTGTTGCCAATGCTTTAGATGTTTTAGTCATGAAGTCCTTGCCTATGCCTATGTCCTGAATGGTTTTGCCTAGGTTTTCTGCTAGGGTTTTTATGATGTTAGGTCTTATGTTTAAGTCTTTAATCCATCTGGAGTTAATTTGAGTGTAAGGTGTCAGGAAGGGGTCCAGTTTCTGCTTTCTGCACATAGCTAGCCAGTTTTCCCAACACCATTTATTAAACAGGGAATCCATCCCCCATTGCTTGTTTTTGTCAGGCTTGTCAAATATCAGATGGTTGTAGATGTATGGCGTTGCCTCCAAGTCCTCTGTTCTGTTCCATAGGTCTATATCTCTGTTTTGGTATCAGTACCATGCTGTTTTGATTACTGTAGCCTTGTAGTATAATTTGAAGTCATGATGCTTCCAGCTTTGTTCTTTTTGCTTAGGATTGTCTTGGCTATGCAGGGTTTCTTTTGGTTCCATATGAAGTTTAAGGTGTTTTTTTCCAATTCTGTTAAGAGGGTCATAGGTAACTCAGTGGGAATAGCGTTGAATCTACAAATTACTTTGCACAGTATGGCCATTTTCATGGTATTGATTCTTCCTAACCATGAGCACGGAATGTTTTACCATCTGTGTCCTCTCTTATTTCCTTGAGCAGTGGTTTGTAGTTCTCCATGAAGAGGCCCTTTACTTCCTTTGTTAGTTGTATTCCTAGGTGTTTTATTTTCTTTGTGGCAGTTGTGAATGGCAGTTCGTTCTTGATTTGGCTCTCTTTAAGTCAGTTACTGGTATATAGGAATGCTTGTGATTTCTGCACATTGATTTTGTATCCTGAGACTTTGCTGAAGCTGCTTATCAGTTTAAGGAGATTTTGGGCTGAGATGATGGGGTCTTCTAAATATACAATCATGTTGTCTACAAATAGAGACAATTTGACTTCCTCCTTTCCTATTTGAATACCTTTTATTTCTTTTTCTTACTTAATTGCTCTGGCAAGAACTTCCAAATACTGTGTTGACTAGGAATGGTGAGAGAGGGCATCCTTGTCTAGTGCCAGATTTCAAAGGGAATGCTTCCAGTTTTTGCCCATTCAGTATGATATTCTCTGTGGGTTTGTCATAAATAGCTTTTATTATTTTGAGATACATTCCATTGATACCTAGTTTATTGAGAGTTTTTAGCATAAAAGGCTGTTGAATTTTGTCAAAGGCCTTCTCTGCATATATTGAGATGATCATGTGGTTTTTGTCTTTGGTTCTGTTTATGTGTTGGATTACATTTATAGACTTGCATATGTTGAACTAGCCTTGCATCCCTGGGATGAAGCCTACTTGATTGTGATGGATAAGCTTTTTGATGTGCTACTGCAATTGGTTTGCCAGTATTTTATTGAAGATTTTTGCATCTATGTTCATCATGGATATTGGCCTGAAGTTTTCTTTTTTTGTTTAGTCTCTGCCGGGTTTTGGTATCAGGATGATGTTGGTCTCCTAAAATGATTTGGGAAGGATTCCCTCTTTTTGGATTGTTTGGAATAGTTTCAGAAGGAGTGGTACCAGCTCCTTTTTGTATGTCTGGTAGAATTTGGCTGTGAACCCATCTGGACCTGGGCTTTTTTTAGTTGGTAGGCTATTAATTGCTGCCTCAACTTCAGCCCTTGTTGTTGGTCTGTTCAGGGTTTCAGTTTCTTCCTGGTTTAGGCTTGGGAGAGTGCAAGTGTCAGGAATTTATCCATTTCTTCCAGGTTTACTGGTTTATATGCATAGAGTTGTTTGTAGTAATCTTTGATGGTAGTTTGTATTTCTGTGGAATTGGTGGTGATATCCTGTTTTTTATTACATCTATTTGATTCTTATCTCTTTTCTTTTTTATTAATCTGGCTAGCAATCTATTTTGTTGATCTTTTAAAAAAAAAAAACTAGCTCCTGGATTTATTGATTTTTTTGAAGCGTTTTTTGTGTCTCTGTCTCCTTGAGTTCTGTTCTGATCTTAGTTATTTCTTGTATTCTGATAGCTTTTGAGTTTTTTTGATCTTGCTCCTCTAACTCTTTCAATTTTGATGATAGGGCATCAATGTAAGATCTTTCCTTGTTTCTCATGTGGGCATTTATTGCTATAAATTTTCCTCTAGACACTACTTTAAATGTGTCCCAGAGATTCTTTTACATTGTGTCTTTGTTTTCATTTTTTGAAGAACATCTTTATTTCTTCCTTCATTTCATTGTTTATCCTGTCAACATTCAAGAGCCAGTTATTCAGTTTCCATGAAGTTATGCGATTCTGAGTTAGTTTCTGAATCCTGAGTTCTAATTTGATTGCACTGTGGTTTGAGAGACTGTTAAGATTTCCATTCTTTTGCATTTGCTGAGGAGTGATTTACTTCCAATTATGTGGTCATGTTAGAGTAGGTGTGATGTGGTGCTGAGAAGAATGTATATTCTGTGGATTTGGGGTGAACAGTTCTGTAAATGTCTATTAGGTTTGCTTGGTCCAGGTCTGAGTTCAAGTCCTGGATATCCTTGTTAATTTTCTGTCTCATTGATCTGTCTAATATTGACAATGGGGTGTTAAAGTCTCCCACTATTATTGTGTGAGAGTCTAAGTCTCTTTGTAAGTCATTGAGAACTTGCTTTCTCTATCTGGGTGCTCCTGTATTGGGGGCATATATATTTAGGATCCTTAGCTCTTCTTGTTGCATTGATCCTTTTACCATTATGTAATGCCCTTCTTTGTCTCTTTTGATCTTTGTTGCTTTAAAGTCTATTTTCTCAGAGACGAGAATTGTCTTCTCCACCTCCTAACCATTTCCCACACTCATGTTTGTGGGTTTCCGTGCAGTGTTATGCCAAAAACCCCAGGCCCTTTGCCAATCTTTATTATAAGTAAATTAAGGGAGCATCAATCACCTTAGGCACTTCGAGGACTGGCTTCTCATTGTCATCTTCACCCTCTGGCTTTTAAAATTTCCTCAAAGGAGGATGAATAAACTGATCATTTTAAAGCTCTTCAGTATTGGAGAACTAGCAGTGACTCATATTGCTCCACCCAATGTCCAAAAGTGCTACATTAAGACTCTTATTTTGACTTCATTAAAGTTCTTTTTATTCTTCCCACATCTTAGTAACCACTTAGAGAGTTCCACCCTCCTAGAGTGCCTTCACCCACCACAACTCTCCCATTTTATCCTGTTCTCTTTCTAATCTTTTTCTTGTCTGTTGTTCAAGCCAAACTCTTCTATTTGGTAGTGGCCCTGAGGCTAGTGGCTGTAGCTCAGATCTTTAAGGCTGTCCCACAACTAGGATCTACCCCAGGTGCTTTACTTTTGTTATGCCTTTTCCAATTGGGAGTGGCCCTGAGGCCAGTCACTATAGCTTGGACCACTCAGCTAGTGGATCCCAGAACTAGGATCTACCCCAGGTGCTTTACTTTTGTTATGCCTGTTCCAACTGGGAGTGGCCCTGAGGCCAGTCACTATAGCTTGGACCACTCAGAATCTAAGCCTCGCCTGATAACAGAATCCACCCTAATATTCTAATTTGCTTCCCTTTGAGCTATTAAGATAAAAATAACCAGGGGATTGTATATTTAGCCTTTTTCTTGGTACTTTGCATTTCCTTTTTCATCCAGTGAGCCTCCAACTCAGGAGCTGAATCCATCACTTCTAAATTCTATTAGCAACTTTTGGATAACCCTGTTGACATGCAGGAATCAATTTCTTTTCCCCGCCCTCTCATTCTCCCTCCTCCCAAACCACATGTTTTATTGAGTCAGGGCCATTCTAGTCAATTAACTTATGATGCCATATGTGAGAGTGAGCCTGCTACAAATTTTGTGTACTTAAGGCTTTTATCAAGGTCTACAGAAGCCCTCTCTTACTTCTGACATAATCTACAAGTTCAGGGAGTTCCCATAGCACCCTGAAGTTCAATAATTAGCTAAAAGGTTTCTAAGAACTCACTGAAGCTACTGCACTGTAGACTACTCTTTCTTAGCCTTCACTTTCTGCTTGTGTAGAGCCCCAAGGCCACCAGCTGATGAGACGTTAAGGTCCTCTCAGATTTTTCCTAGGCGGGTGTGCAGACCTAGAAATGCACCCAACTTCACAATTGCATGTGACCTTCTATGTACATCTCATTCCCGAGCTTTTTCTTTTAAGATTTTTGGTTAGGCTGTTGTTTGCATCAACTGTAATTCCTGGCTTCAGGCAGCCATAAAGTTAAATGATTGCCAGTAGTTGCTTTCACAATGTGCCCCACAAGTAAAGGGCTATTAGTAGCAGGAGAGCTCTGAGTCAGGTGAAACACACATATACTTGAAAGTGTGGTCTTCCAAGTGGGGATTTCTCCTGTCACCACAAGACAAGTGAAATAACAACAATGATAATAATTCATTGGAAATGAGGAGAGGATTTTCACATTTCCTTATGCTACCATTTTCTACACTGCATATTTAAACATATATGATGAATTCTAAGTTTTTTTTAATTTTTGGCCAAAGTTGTTCTGTAATTTGGTGCTTTTCTCTAATGATCCATTGAAACCACTCACCATCTTGATATTATGTTCTAAAGCTTTAGTTATTTCTTAATTTGACAAAATTTACAAACACATAGTTAGGTTGTAGAGCAGGGAAGAAAGAAAGGATGGATATCAAAGATCACTGTCTGTCTACATCTGCTGCTGTCTGCTTCTCTTCCCACAACCCCGCTGTGGGACTGCAAACTCCACAGGCTAGGCTGGTGGTTCTTCTCTTTCAGCCATGTAAAGAGGTCCAGGGAAAGGCCATAATCCAGAGATTCTACTCCAACCTTTCCTCTAGCTACATACCTTGTCCTCCACCAAGGGCTGCAGTTCCCTCCCACATCAGGAAACAGGCATGCTGTCCATCCCCAGAGTCTCACAATCCTGTCTTGAGTTTCTCAGAATCTATAGTCTTCTTCCCCTCCTGGCATCTGTCTGTAGCTGGGCTGTTATCAGCACCTTGCCACTTACCATAGGCAAGAACTAGGACAATGTGGAACTCTCTAGACATCTAGGATCCTATATTGTCTTAGTCTATTTTGTGCTGCTGCAATAGAATTCCTGAGACTGGGTAATTTACAAGGAATAAGAATGCATTTGGCAAACAGGTGTGGAGGGTAGGAAGTCCAAGATCAAGGGGCTTCATCTGGTGAGAACCTTCTTGCTGCATCATCAATGTCAGAAGGCAGAAGGACAAGTGAGCACATGCAAGAGAGAGCAAGAGATTGAATTCTCAGTCTCAAGCTCTTTTATAATTGGCA
>CAUYQU010041399.1:0-29937 GCA_963574635.1 Cheracebus regulus | reverse complement strand
TCTGTTTCTTAGTTTTCCTTCAGTGGACGCCCCTTCCCCACAGAGCTAGGTCTTCCTGGGTTTGGCTGTGCTTGCTGTGAAACTCTCAGTCCTCAGCGCTTTCAATTGCTGTTCTCCTTGTGGGAATGGGACCAGCCGAGCCTGACTAAAAGGGCACCCAGTCCTGTACACTCTGCACTGAGAAGCGCCATGCCGGGGCGCCGGCAAAACAGCTGCGCCAGCCAAAAGAGTCGCGCTGGTGACCCATGTGGCTCCTCTGCCAGGAATCTCCCAGTCTGTGGGCAACAAAAATTTGTCTGAAATTGCGGCATCCACTTGCTCTCTGCACTTTCACTGGGAGCTACAATCCTGAGCTGCTGCTAAGCGGCCATCTTGGATCTCTCCGCCCGGTGATGAAGTTTTTCTGTTTCTTAGTTTTCCTTTGGTGGACGCCCATTCCCCTCAGAGCTGGACCTTCCTGGGTTCAGCTGTGCTTGCTGTGAAACTCTCAGTCCTCAGCGCTTCCAATTCCTGTTCTCTTTGTGGGCATGGGACCAGCCGAGCCCAACTAAAAGGGCACCCAGTCCCATATACTCCACACCGAGAAGTGCTGTGCCGGGACGCCAACAAAACAGCTGCACCGGCCAAAAGAGTCGCGCTGACGACTGGTGGGGCTCTTCCACCAGGAATCTCCCAGTCTGTGGGCAACAAAAATTCGTCTGAAAGTGCAGTGTCCACTCGCTCTCTGCACTTTCCCTGGGAGCTACAATCCTGAACTGTTGCTAATCGGCCATCTTGGATCTCTCCCCCAATATTATTGATTATTATTAATAATATTAATATATTTAATATTATTTAACATAAAATAATATATTAATATTTTAGGTTTTGTTTTGACAGCACCCTTTTCAAGCAATCAATACCTATCTTATCAAGCAAGATAGGATGATTGCATAACAATGCCAAAAATTCTGCAGTTGCCCCAATAAAAGTTTATTTTTCACTCACGTTACATCCAGTGTAGACCAGTGGGATGCTCTGCTCCACAGTCATTAGGGAATCCAGGATCTATACATCATGTAGTTCTGTCATCCTCTGTTCATGCTTCTTTGCTTTCAGAGAGTGGAGAGAGAAAAGTGTGGAGGAATGAAGGTTGGAAAATAAAGCATGCCACTCCCACTGGCATTCTAGCAACCAGTAATGAGTTACACATCCCCAACTAGCTGCAGGCAAGATTCAGAAATGTCAATAAATTGTGTGGCCAGGAGGGCAAGAAAGAGAGTTTGGTAAACACAGTTTTGCATTTGCCACAGGTACTTTGAAAATATCTGATATATGTTTCCAAATAATTTTAAACAAATGAGTTTCAACAGGCTCAAGTCAGTTCCTAACATTTGTTAATATTTGTGGTGTGTCACCTGAAGGGACAAGGTATGTGCTATCAAGACTTCTGGCTTGCCCTGGCACCTTGCTTATGTCTTGAGTCCAGCTGTGAATCTGGGAGAGGCCTGACAGGTCTTTTTTGACTGTATAGTTCAGCAATTGCTGGGAATGAGAAATTCTCATATCTTAGCTGACGTTTGAGGCAAAATTCTGAACAATGAAGATGGGTATGAAGAAATGTAAAAGACATGAATAAACCAAGACATGAATAAACCAGAAAGAAGATAGGAAAAGAGATTAGGTATTAGATAGAAAGCTTCAGTTTAATTCTAGAATTCTACTTATCTACGTCTATTCACCCATCAGGCATAGAATGACTTTCAGGTCCCTCTGATAATATCCCACTTCCAACGTAAATTTCCATTGGTTTTAAGTTTGGGTAGAGACAAAAATACAGGTTAATAATTATTTTCCAGCTGAGCCGGAATGGTCAACTATTTTCATCATTATGATTGCTAGATACTTTCCACTAAAAGTCTCATCTTTTGTTAGTTTACCTTTCATGGGGCCAAATTTCAGATAGGTATCTTGTTATCTTGTCTCATTTAGCCTTATTTCCAAGCCTCTTATGACAAGATATCTGTCAGAATTCCTCATACAACATGGCATCTGTACCCTTCTTCCTGTCACTCTCTTAGGAATATGCTTTCGTTTTCAAACTTCCTCCTAAAATTTGGAAACTGGAAGTAAATCCAGTCCCTCTGTGTGGCTAGACCATTGCAGAATGTTACAGGAATGTTGTTTTTCTTTGTATACAGCATCACTCATTGTTTTGACCCCACCCTCTGTGTACAATTACTTAAATCTGTTGCTTGTGATTCCTAATCACACTGGTCTTCAAAAGGTTGAAGATTTAAAGCTTTCCCTCAGTGCTGGTATCACAACAGACATTAGGAAAACATCATTCCTATGCTTTGCCTGTCCAAACTAAAGGTTGCAAAATTTGTAGTACATACCCCAAAGAATGTCTGACTCTCCTTTTATCTTAACTTGAAATCTCTCAATTTGCTACTTTCTCAGCTTCTTGTCCTATCAATGCATTAATTAACATGCAATATTGTTTTCTACTGTTAGAGCTGATTCTTTCAAAAAGGAAAATGTCTATTGTTCTATTCCAAGAATATAGAAACGTGGAGTTTGAAATCCTCTTGATTATAACCAGTGATTAAAATACTAAACCAATTATTCATGACATTCATAAGTTGTACTATGTCTTTCCTTTGCTGGAAAAAAAATCTTTTTTGGCACTTGAGTGGCAATTTCTTTAGTTCAGGATTTCAAGATTACACAAATGATACTCCTCCTTTATATATGTATCATCCAGTCAGTAATCACTAAAATCTGGCAGTCGGTTTGGTGGATTTCAACAGACTGTCCAGGGAGTCGGAAAGACTTCTTGTCACATTTTACATGACTACCACTGTATCCAGGTAGTCACCTGTTGCTGGAACTGGTAAAAAGCATTTTTCTGGCTTCACTGTAAATGTACTTTAGCTTTGTGAAATATAAAATACATTTTTTTTTCAAAGTTCACAGCTACTTTCTATGAAAAGAACCTTGGCTTCTTTTTAAAAAATATATATATATCTGGAGATACAATTTACATACCATTAAAATACTCATTTAAGCATATAATTCAGTGGTTTTTAGTATATTCACAGAGTTATACAACCATCACCACACTCTGATTTTAGAAAATTTTCATAAGCCTGAAAAGTCACCCAGGAAGAAGGGAATTATAGTCTGGAAAAGATTGTTATGGATATGTTACTCTCTGCTCTTCCCTGATAAATATAACAATAAATCTGGAAAACAGAACAAGAGGAAACAAAGGGAGAACTTTGAAAGGTGATAAGAGAATGAAAAACTAATTAGAAACCCTAGGACCAGAAGAACAACACAAGTGTATGGTGCAGTATTCCTTCTACCTTCACTCAGCTGCAGAAAGTGACACAGACCAGACAATTTCCACAGAAGGCAGCCCAGGGAGGCTTATTCCTCTCCCTAGATAGAATGCTCATACCTCCAACAATATCACGTGAGCCCAGCACCACTGGTAAGTAGAATCAACTGCCCTGCCAATAATAAAAGGCAAAGGGAGGTGCTCTCCTTTCACACCTGACCTGAGACTACTCCCCTGCTGAGAGAAACTGAGATGTCCTTATGGCACCAGCAGTAGAGACCCTGTTACAACAAGTAGCCTGACTTTGCACCTGTGAACCTGAGATTCCTCTTCCCTGCCCAGAGACACCTGGGATGACAGGGCCCAATCACACTACCATAGCAAGCCCCTGTCTGGGAGGCATCTTCATCACCACAGTTTCAGGAGTCTTCCTTCATCACCCACATCACTCCCCCATTCTACAGTGAAGCACATCTAGCAGCCTGACTTAGGGAGACTTTCCATCCTCTCAGACAGCATGAGCAGGGACAAACAGGAACAGTGGCACCAGATAAAGCAGACCAAAATAATATCACAATGTCTCTGAAAATTAAACTGTTATTGGAACTATAATCCATAAAGTAGGCCAGGATCTTCATGCTAAAGCTAAATGTGCTGATTTCTTGATAAAAGAAAACATTTTAGTAGAACCTAGAGTTTACTAACATAAGAGACAAAATATCCAGAATGCAATCAGAAACCAAACATCATAATCAGTCAAGGAAATCACAACTTGAGAGCTGAGAGATAATGAAAACCAGCACTGTAGTAAATCAGACATTGGAGTTATCTGGCAAGGATTCTAAGACAATCATAATAAAAATGATTCAACAATTAATGATAAATTATTTTGAACAAATGAAAAAACAGAAAATTGTAGCAAAGAAATAGAAAGTATAAAAAACATGGTAAATATAGAATTTAAAAATACAACAGAAAATTTAAAACTCACTAGATGGACTTAATAGTAGAATAGAGATAACAAAACATGGAATAAGTAAACTTGAAGATAGAATGATAGAATTTACCTAGTCTGAACATCAGAGAGAAAATATACTACACCAAAACAAGAAAACAGAAAACAGAACCTCCAGGAACCTATTAACACAATAACCAAAGATCTAACTTTGTATCATTGGAACCCTAGAAGGAAAGGCAGGGGAAGGAGCTAGACTGAAAGAAAATTTGAATAAATGATGCCTAAAAGTTTTCCAAATTGGTGAAAGACACGAATCCACAGATTCAAGAAGTTGAGAAAACCATAAATAATATAAATCCAAATAAATTAATACCAAGATATACCATAATTAAACTTCTGAAAACTTAAGACAAAGATAAATCTTGAAAGCCACAGAGAAATGACACATTACTTACATGGGGATACCAATTTAAATGACAGGGAATTTATTTTTGAAATCACAGTGGTCAGAGGAAGTGACACAACATATGTGTTGAAAGAAAAGAACTGTCAGCTGCAAAGTCTAAACTCAGATCATTCTTCAGGAATAAAAAGAAATTGAAGACATTCACAAAGAAAGGAAAGCTAAAAGAATTTGTTGCTAGCAGACATTCTCTTAAAGATTGGCTAAACAGCTGAGTATGGTAGCTCACACCTGTAATCCCAGCACTTTCGGAGGCTGAGGCAGGTAGATCAGGGAGGTCAGGAGTTTGAGACCAGCCTGGGCAACATGATGAAACCTTGTCTCTACAAAAAATTTTAAAATTAGCTGGGTGTGGTGGTGCACACCTGCATTCCCAGCTACTCAGGAAGATAAGGTGGGAAGATCACTTGAGCCTGGGAAATTGAGGCTGTAGTGAGCTGTGATCATGCCATTGAACTCCAGGCAGGGCAATAGAGTGAGACCTTGTCTCAAAAAAAAAATAAAAGATTGGCACCGGTAAATGTAACCAAACAGTAATTATAAAATACGGTGTAAATATAATTTTGTATGTAACTCTTTTATTTTCCTATGTGATTTACAAAACAACTACATGAAGCAATAATATTAAAGCACTGTTGATGCGCTTACAATGTATTACTGCATAACTTGCATGAAAATAATGACAAAAGGGGGATATAAGGGAGTTATATTAGAGGAAAGTCTTTATGCAGTATTAAGTTAATATTAATCTACATTAGATTGTTTTAAATTAAGATATTAATTGTAATCTCCAGAGCAATCACTAAGAAAATAACTGAAAAAAAGAAAATAACTGAATAATATTTAGCAAATATAGTAAGAAAAGAATTAAAATAATACAATAGCCAAGATATAGAATCAACTCAGGTATTCAACAACAGATAAATGGATAAAGAAAAAATGGAGTAGATGTCCAATGGAATATTATTCAGCCACAAAAATAACAAAATCCTGTTATTTGCAGCAACATGCATGGAACTGGAGGGCATTACATCAAGTGAAATGGAACAGAGAGTTAAGTAACACATGTTCTCCTTAATATGTGAAAACTAAGAAAAGTTCATCTCCTAGAAGTAAAGAGTGGAACAGAGGATACTAGAGGCTGAAAAGTATAAAGATAAAGAAGAAGGAATAGGGAGAGAGTTGTTAAAGGGCACAAAATACAGCTAGATAGAAGGAATAAGTTAGTGTTCTATAGCACTGTAAGATGACTATAGCTAACAATAATATACTATTTCAAGTATCTAGAGGAAGCATATTGAATATTCTTAACACAAAGACATGATCGACGTTTGAGATGATGGATGTGCTAATAATTCTGATCTCTTCAGTATACATTACATGCATCAAAATATCACTGTGCACTCCATCAACATGTATAGTTATTATATGTCAATTAAAAAAAATAAACTAGTGAAAAGTAAATGTTATTAAGAAAATCATAAGGAAATGAAAACATATTTACTATACATTAAGTACAAAAATAAGTAAGATGATATGATTTTGTGCATAGAAAACCTTAAGGAATTCTTAAAAGCTATTAGAGCTAATAAATGAGTTCAGAAATGTTGCAGGATATGTCATCAGCCTACAAAAATCAATTGTATTTCTATACCTTAGCAGTTAATAATCCAAAAATGAAACTGAGAAAATAATTATATTTGCAATAGTATCTAAAACACTAAAATCCTTTGCATGAATTTAGTGACATAAGTGCAACATTTGTACACGGAATACCACAAAAATTTATGGAAAGATACTGAAGCAGATCTAAATAAATGGGAATCTATAAATGGATCCATGATATGGATCATATGACTTAAAATTGTAAAGATGGTAGTACTGTTTAAATTAATCTACAGATTCGACAAATCCTTATCAAAATATCAGCTGGTATTTTTGCAAAAACTGATAAGTTGATCCTAAGGTTCATATGGAAATGCAAACCATCTTGAAAGAGATGTCAAACCATCTTGCAAAAGAAAATCAAAGTGGGAGAACTCAAAATTGTCATTATTAGTAGTTGCAGAACATTCTGTTATTTGAATGAACAATGCATTTCAAAACAAATTTTGAATTATTGGATGTCTTCACTTTTTTGCATAATGCAATAAGATTTTTATAAATTTTTCTGCAGATCTTTGATACCTTAGAATAAGTTTTGGAGAATTGAACTACCAGGGGAAAGCATATGAATTACTTGGAGGTTTTGAGACATATTTTCCAAAAGGCTTTTAGTAAAGTTCAGAAAATATAATAGCTTTACCAGCATACTTGACAATTTCTGGAATTTAAGAACACACTAGATATTACAATATTGTAATGTTACCTAAAATGTAGTTCATTATTGCCTATTGTTTTTACTTGCTTTTTGATAATGAGTTGAAAGTACCATTTTCCATTATTTGTTGACTTTTGAATTTTTTTTTTTTTAAGTTTGGTCCTATTATTTACCCATTATGTTTGAGAATTTACCATTGTTAACAAGATATTATTGTCATTAAATTATTATAATTTATACAATAAAACTTCTGTGAATTTTATTTTTTTAACTTTTTTTTCTTTATACTTTAAGTTCTGGGGTACATATGCAGATCGTGCAGGATTGTTACATAGGTATACGCATGCCATGGTGGTTTGCTGCATCCATCCCCCTGTCATCTACATTAGGTATTTCTCCTAATGTTACCTTCCACAATCCCTTCACCCCTTGTTAGCCCTCCCCTAGCTCCCCCACCCCCCAGCAGGCCTCAGTGTGTGATGTTCCCCTCCCTGTGTCCTTGTGTTCTCATTGTTCAACACCCACTTATGAGTGAGAACATATGGTGTTTTGTTTTCTATCCTTGTGTCAGTTTGCTGAGAATGATGGTTTCCAGATTCATCCATGTCCCTGTAAAGGACATGAACTCATCATTTTTCACGGCTGCATAGTATTCCATGGTATATATGTGCCGCATTTTCTTTATCCAGTCTATCATTGATGGGCATTTGGGTTGATTCCAAGTCTTTGCTATTGTAAACAGTGCCGCAGTGAACATACATGTGTATGAGGCTTCATAATAGAATGATTTATAATCCTTTGAGTATATACTCAGTAATGGGATTGCTGGGTCAAATTCTGTTTCTAGATCCTTGAGGAATTGCCACACTGTCTTCCACAGTGGTTGAACTAATTTACACTCCCACCAACAATGTAAAGCATTCCTATTTCTCCACATCTTCTCCCACATCTCTTGTATACAGATTTTTAATGATGGCCATTCTAACTGGCATAAAATGGTATCTGAATGTGGTTTTGATTTGCATTTCTCTAATGACCAATGAGGTTGAGCATTTTTTCATATGTTTGTTGGCTGCATAAATGTCTTCTTTTGAAAAGTGTCTGTTCATATCCTTTGTCCACTTTTTGATGGGGTTGTTTTTCTCTTGTAAATTTATTTAAGTTCTTTGTAAATTCTAGATATTAGCCCTTTGTCAGATGGGTAGATTGTCAGATTGGTAGTTCTGGATGTTAGATAATTTTTTTTCCGTGGGGTCAAAAGATACCTAAGTATATGATTGTGAGTGGAAAAATAGGGGACAGAAATCAGGTATTGACAGTTTTTCCATTTTCATTTGTGTGTGATTTTTAATATAAATGTGGAGACATAAAGCATTAATGCAAGTTAAAATGTTTCAGTGAACAAGTTTCAGCAGTTCAACTAAAATAATTATAAATAAACCTGTTAAATGTTTTTTCTGAACAATGCCAGCATTTGGATTTTTTTTAGAACAAGTACATTTCTTATTGATGGCAACTAAATGGTGTTTGTAGCATTTTTATCATATAGTAGATTCCATCCATTCACTATGCTTTTCTAACTGAGTTGTCCTACATGCAAGTACATGTTTTTAATGTTGTCTGTCTTCTGTGCTGTTCCTGTAATTTGCTATTAAAATACATTATTTTAAAAAATGGGTAGATTGCAAAAATTTTTTTCCCATTCTGTTGGTTGCCATTCACTCTAATGATAGCTTCTTTTGCTGTGCAGAAGCTCTTAAACTTAATTAGATCCCATTTGTCTATTTTGGCTTTTGTTGCCATTGCTTTTGGTGTTTTAGTCATGAAGTCCTTGCCTATGCCTATGTCCTGAATGGTATTGCCTAGGTTGTCTTCTAGGGTTTTTGTGGTGTTAGGTCTTATGTTTAAATCCTTAATCAATCTGGAGTTAATTTTTGTATAAGGTGTAAGGAAGGGGTCCAGTTTCTGCTTTCTGCATATGGCTTGCCAGTTTTCCCAACTCCATTTATTAAACAGGGACTCCTTTCCCCATTGCTTGTTTTTGTCATGTTTGTAAAAGATTAGATGGTTGTAGATGTGTGGAGTTACTTCTGAGGCCTCTGTTCTGTTCCATTGGTCTATATCTCTGTTTTGGTACCAGTACCATGCTGTTTTGATTACTGTAGCCTTGTAGTATAGCTTGTAGTCAGGTAATGTGATGCCTCTAGCTTTGTTTTTTTTGTTTTTTTGTTTTTTTTTTTTTGCTTAGTATTATCTTGGCTATGTGGACTCCTTTTTGGTTCCATATGAATTTTAAGGTGTTTTTTTCCAGTTCTGTGAAGAAGGTCAATGGTAGTTTTATGGGGATAGCATTGAATCTATAAATTACTTTGGGCAGTATAGCCATTTTCACGATATTCTTCTGAACCATTAGCAATGTTTTTCCATCCGTTTGTATGCTCTCTTATTTCCTTGAGCAGTGGTTTGTTCTTGAAGGAGTCCTTCACACCCCTTGTTAGTTGTAGTCCTAGGTATTTATTCTCTTTGTAGCAGTTGTGAATGGAAGTTCACTCATGATTTGGCTGTTTGTTATTGGTGTATAGGAATGCTTGTGATTTTTGTACTTTGATTTTTGTATCCTGAGACTTTGCTGAAGTTGCTTATTAGGGAGTAATAGATTTTATTTTGTGGAGTTGACATGACAAAGTAGATAAAGCATTTAAAGTGTTTAGTTCAGCACCTGGCACATAGAAACTCCTTCATTAATGTTAACTATTCTTATTCTAGTGATTGGTAGTGATGTTAACAGTCATCTTCAAATGAGAAGAAATTTTTCCAAATTCTGCCTTTTTCTTTAGCTGAGGGGTGTGAGTTGCTAGTGACCTCACTCTCTGACTATCTGAGTGCTTGGAACCCTTAGATATTTGATTGGAAAGCTCGTTGTGATAGCTCCCACTAAACACTCTAGAGACTGGGAGTCCTATATCTGATACAGTTTTTCATAACCAAGTTGGGAGTTTCTTCCATGTAAGTGATATAATATATTGGAAAAACAAAACTAACAAAGCAAGCCTTGGGAAGCATGGGGCTCTTTTTGATGCTTCAGTTGTTTTAATGGAATCTATAGCCATGGGAGTGCAGAGTTCTTCTTCCACTCCTCTTCTTCCTCCATCCTTACACCACCATCCCTCATTCCCATAACATTCTGCCCTTTCTTCCCTCTCTCTGTTTAGCTATACAAAGATGAAGTTTGCGGGGACACTTCTCTGGAAAACATAAAATGTAGCACCTAACCAATAGAGAAATGTCAACATAGGTTTTCAGGGTGAGTAGTTTCTAGGTCTCTAAACTGAATGAGACAACAAAGAATGTTTAGTTGTTTCCTACCTTCTTTAAGATAATTGTTCCTTTTTTCAGTGTGCTTTCATTTATTTTTGAATGGGAAGGCAGTTGTGAAAGGCTGCATCAGAACTTGCTAACAAGATAAGTATTTTTAGAGACTCATGCCAATGGTTGATTTTTGTAATTCTCAAAATACTGAGATACTACTAGGGTGCTTTGCATAAAGTAGGGCTCAATAAATATTCATTGAATGAGTACATGAATGACTGAATCTCCTGCTTTCCTGTAGTCTCTGTCTTGTCCTTCATCTAAAATAGTTGCCACACATTTAGATTATTTCACTTCTAGGGAAAGTTCTCCCTCTGGAATTTTTTTTCTAATTATGTCTTGGGACGCTTAATCTCTCTAATGTGCAGGAGTACAGGAAAACATTGCTGAAGCCTTTTCACATTTCCAGTCTGGAGAGGGTACCAGACTGCTTTTGTAACATGCAAAATTTATGACTCTCTAGGACATGAAGATAAGTAGAGTTCATATACTTCAGGTCACTGCTACTCTTCGCTGTTTCCCTGTCTCATAAGTTAGATTTGATTCTTTGCCCCCTTGGTGACCCAGCCATCTCAGGATGAATTGATTCTCTCTCTTTGTGCCAACACTCTGCTTTTATAAACCACAAACATGGCTCTTATCTTCTAATGAGACTATGTTATATTCCTGATCCCTCAGCTAAAGGTGATTGAGGACAGAAATTTTGCCCTACTCATTTTTCCATGGAATCTACTATGAAGTTGGTGCACAATAAATGTTTTTAAACAAATCTTAATAGCTAATGAATAATCCACTGGAACACACTGAAAACGATTTTTCATGGCTCTTTGTTGCTGGGCTCTTGTTGGCTAGACCCCTGGGTAATGCTGTGTTTATCCAGCCTGACTTCTCCACCGTTGTGATTACATTGTAACATAGGCATCAAGGTTAGCCTGTAGTAGAAGGTTGGCAAAGTCTGCTTCAAGACTCAGATAGTGGGGAAGAAAAATAGGCTTTGGAGAATTTGCTGAAGTCACTCAGAGGATAAGGCAAGAATCTCCCTACCAAGTTCAACAGGTTAAAAAATCTGAGGAAAACAAGCAAAGTACTAGAGGCTTTGGTTGCAGAGTAAAATTGTTGCAGAATAAGGACTAGTCTCCACTTTGATACACAAGGAAAAGGTGACACAAATAGCAGGAACTAAGTCAATCTCCAGCTTAAACCCCATCAAGTTCTCCAGTACTATGGTATAAATTCAAACAAGGGGTGAGGCTACTTTTCAAGGTGGCACTTGCCCACCTTTTCTGCAACATCTTCCAAACTCTGCCTTTCAAGCAGATGCTCCAGCAGTGTTCAAGAAGTTTAGAACAACACTTCACATGCTATGTTGTTTTTAAAACACTTATTTGGGAGAAATTGTGGACTCACAGGAAGTTTCAAAAATAATACAGAGAGATCCTGTGTACCCATCACCCAATTTCCCCCAATAGTGGTGTCGCATACAACTATAATGCATTACTGAAACCAGAATGTTGATCATGCTGTTTTTTGCCTCAGTACCCTTGCTCAAGCTGATCCTTCTGGTTGTAATAAAACTCATTACCTAGCTTCAGTCAGACATCACCTCCTTAGTAATTCTTTATTAGCCTTAAATTCTATTCACATGGCACTATATATATATATATATATATATATATATATACTGATTACTATTATATGTTGTGATACAAATATATCACAATTTATAATAGTATAATCACAACATATAATAGTAATCAGTTTTTCTTCTGCATGGACTGTGAGCTCCTTAACAGCAAAATCTGTGTTTGCTTTCTTTATATATCCTTGCTCAGTGATAATGTATAATGTTGGGACATTATAGATAATGCATACTCGTTGAAGGAATGAACTAATGAAATGTTTCAAGGTAACTAATGCAGTTATAATATTGATGAAAGGGATTATTTAACAAGTAATCTGCAATACTTGGTGATTGATTATATGAGACAAGGGTTGAATGATGAGAGATAGAGGACACTGGGATCCTGTACTATACTAGGTTTAGTGGATAGGGTTTCTTGCTGCCCCAGAATCTACTTCCACTTTTCTGGCCTATCTACACAGGCCTACACTCCACTCCAGTGGTGGAGCATTTGACAAAGGTCTAAACAATCAAAATGCTTTCCAAGGAATGTTGATCATTTTAGAGTTGGTCACTGGACCTAAGCTACTTTATGTTCCTTTTAGAGGGCCAACCCCCCTGCAAAAGGCTTTTTATCTTTTCTTCTGCTCTTGAAATGGGGAGGTTACAAATCAGAGGCTGCTGTAGCTCTTCTGATGCCTCAGGGGATGAATCTGGCTGTGTTGGAAGTCAAGTACGAGAACTGACAGAAAGCAAGTCTGGATGACACTTTATGTAACCAAATTGAGCCATGCCTGAAGAAAACTCTTTACATGGGATCACTAAACGAGATGACAGTTTGAGTGAATGAATTACCTCTTTCACTAGAGCTATTTCAAATTGGTAAGTTTTTAAAGAAAGGGTCCTAACTGACATCTAAAATTTCTGTTTGAGGGTTTAAGAACTTTCTGGATTTTTCTTTTCTGATTCAGAGTGTTTTCTAGTAGATTTATAGTTAAAATGTCTGACCAGGGTAAAAGCTTCTCTTTTGGGCGGGGGGGGCGGAAAAACTCACCAAAGATATTCAGGTCAAATGGGGCCTCAGGTCATTCAACTTTTTAGGAGGTCTCATTTCATGCTAGTTACAAGCATGCTTGCATTTGAAACTGCAGGCAAACTTTTTTTTTTAACAGATGGGAGATGGGGTCTCTCTCTGTTGCTGAGGCTGGAGTACAGCCATGTGATCATAGCTCTCTGCAGCCTCAAAATCTTGGGCCCAAGCAATCCTCCCAGCCTCCCAATTAGTTAGAATAACAGGCATGCCTATCTTTTTTTTTTCTTTTTCTTTTGTACAGATAGGGTCTCACTATATTGCCCAGGCTATGCTGGGATTATAGGGTTGAACCACCATGTCTGGCCCAAACCTGGTTTCTGATCCTGACTTTTCCAAGTACTATCTGCATGACTTGTGCATGTTTTTCACTTCTTAAAGCCTCAGTTCTAGCACCTGATGAATGGCAATAAAAATATCTACCTAACTGCTGTGAAAATTAAATGAGATAATGCTTGTAAAACATCATATCCAACATTTAGCAAGTGCTAATTATTTGGTGGAGAAGAAAAAGAACAAGAAGCAGAAGAAAAAGCGGAAGAGGAAAAGGGAAAGAAACTAGGAGGAAAAAAGGAGAAAAAGGAAATGAAGGAAAGGAAAAAAATAAGGCTTTATACACTCTATCAAGTAGATAAAAATCTTGATCATGAATGAAGAATCTACGACATTGAGCATGAATCTTGCTGCCCAGCCAGTAGTCTATCTTCCACTTATATAACACCTCAGGATATTGTTGGTCTCACAGGTAGTGATAGGTAATTTATTCTCCTACTTTCACAATAGGAATCTCAATGCTGAAAGTTTACTGAAAAGTTTTAAGTCTCTTTCTGTTTTATTGAACCTTTGCTTTTTCTTTTCTTTTCTTTTCTTCTTTTTTGAGACAAGGTTTCATTTTTGTCACCCAGGCTGGAGTGCAGTGGTGTGAACACTGCTAACTGCAGCTTCTACCTCCTGAGCTCAGGCAATCCTCTCATCTTAGCCTCTCAAGTAGCTAGAACTACAGGCATGTGCCACCACACCCCGCTACTTTTTAAATTTTTCTTTTGTGGAGATGCGGTCTTGCTATCTTGACCAGGCTGATCTTGAACACTTGGACTTAAGCAATCCTTCCCCGCCAAACTCCCAAAGTGCTGGGATTATAGGCATGAGCCACCACACTCAGCCAGGAAAATTTTTTGTGCATTTTAAAAATTATAGGATATTTGTGTATATAACTTAGTTAGTTTGACTTCCTAGATTAGCTCCCAGGAACACCAAGTGCTCAATTAATTAGTATAAAATGATTGTGCCATATTCACATTGATTTTTAAAATGCACATGATTTTTCTGATTAAGAACTCAAAACTATGCACACCAGAGACACTGTAGACCTGTGGCACCTGAGCTCATTTTGCACAAAGGTTATGATTGTCTGATTTGGCCATGCCTATAGGTCAGCAGTATTTTATTTTGAAATGTTTCAAACTTATCATAAGGCACATAAATAATATAATAGACACCATGATCTCAGCATCCAGATTTAAGAGATGTTAAGGTTTTATTACATTTGCTTTAGGCTTTCCTAATATACACAAAACACTAGAGATGCGGCTGAAGCCCCATCTATCCATCCCTTCGTCTTCTCTCCAGAGGTAGTTACTACATTGAAGTTGGTATGTGATATTTCCATGTTTGGCTTTGTACATGTTATACTTATGCATGTATTCATTAACTTTGTACTACTTTTTCTGTTCTTATGTAGTTTCATTAGTAACATCCCAGAGGGCATATCATTTGTGAGTTTGATTTTCTCACTCTTCATTTCTTTTTCAGGGATAATTTATTCTTGATGATACATGTAGGTCTGCTCACTCCACTATAATTGCTTTATGGTATTTAATATATGAATAAACTATGGTATACTTATCTGTTTCCTACTGATGGACAGTTAGGCTGTTTCTCTTTTTTGCTGTAACAGTGGTATAGTGAATATCCTCGTACAATTCTTAAAATTCTCTTTGCTTTTTGGTTGTCTAGAAAGCTAGGCATAGACTTTTTGAATCATTAATACTAACATCTTTAGCTTTTTAAGGCATTGCCAAATTGCAGTTCAAAATAGTTTTACCAGTATATAGTCACATAAGCAATATGCCAGCTTCTGCTTTCTCATATTCTTGCCAATACTTGGTGTTTGTAACACTTAAAATGTTCCCATCCTGATAGGCAGGAGATAATGCCTTAATGATGTTTTAATTTCTGTTCCCCTTCTTTTGGGAGAAAACAAATAGTCACATGGTCATACACCCATATACAAAAGGACTGGGAAATGAAGTCCAGCCCTGAACGGCCATCTCACAGTGTGGAAGGCACACACATTTCTGGAGAACAGCTAGCTGTCTCAGCCATTGACTAATTTTTTAAAATGCTTCTGCTAATTTAGCTCTCGTTAATTACTGAAAGATACAGGTAAAATGTCTCCATTATGATTGTATATTTGTCAATTTCTCTTTGTAACTTTTCTTTTGCTTATGTATATTTTTATGCTGTGTTTTTGAGTCTACAGGTTCAAGGTTATTTTGTTTTCCTGGTGAATTGTTTATCTTCACACTGTGTAGTGGCTCTCTTTATCCTTGTAGTTATATCATTTCCCATTCATTTACCTTCAAGCTTTCTTATTTGTTCTAGATGCAGTTTTTTATAAACAGCCTATGGCTGGCTTTTTTTTTTTTTAATTTGAGAAGCTATTTCTTTTAACTACTGTTTGTAGTCTATTTACATTAGTAGGACTTATTCATATATTTGAATTTATTTTAGCATATTCTTCTGCTATTTTTACTTAACATGCACTTCTCTTTATTTTTCATTCTTACCTTCTATTGGATAGAACATGTTTTTCTTTTTATAATTTGCTTCATTTCTTAATTTTTGTTTCTATAGATTTAGGGGTACAAGTGCAGTTTTGTTACATGGATATATTGCATAGTGGTAAAGTCTAGGCTAAAATATAACCATTACTCAAATAATAAACATTGTACCCATTAGATAATTTCTCATCCCTCACTTTCCTCCTACTCTTCTATCTTTGCAAGCCTCCAGTGACTAAAATTCCACACTCTATGTCCATGTGTACACATTATTTAGCTCTCACTTATAAGTAAGAACATGGGATATTTGAATTTCTATTTCTGAGTTATTTCACTTAACATAATTGCCTCCAGTTATATCCATGTTGCTGCAAAACACATGATTTTATTCTATGTTATGGTACAGTAATATTCCATGGTGCATATATATAGATAGAGGCCATGATAGAGATATTTATAGATAATATAAATATATAGGTATATATATATACATAGACATACACACACACACACACACACACACACACACACACACACACACAGCATCTATACCACATTTTCTCCATTCATTCATTCATGGGCACTTAGGTTGATTCCTTATCTTTGCTATTGTGCATAGTGCCATGATAAGCATACAAGTGAAAGTATCTTGTTAATATAATGATTTCTTTCACTTTAGGAAGATACACAGGAAGTGGGATTGCTGGATCCAATGGTAGTTCCATTTTTAGATTTTTTTGAAAATTTTTCATATTGTTTTACACAGGTCGTATTAATTTACCTCCCCACCAACAATGTATAAGCATTGCTTTTTCTCCATACCTTTGCCAACATCTGTTCCTTTTTGAATTTTTAGTACTAATCATTTTGACTGGTGTAAGATGGTATCATGGTGTTTTTAATTTGTATTTCTCTGATGATTGGTGATGTTGAGCATTTTTTCACATGCTTGTTGGCCATTCATATATTTTCTTTTGTAAAATGTCTCTACATGTCCTTTGCCCACTGTTTAACAAGGTTATTTGGGTTTTGTTGTTGTTGTTGTTGTTGTTGAGTGGTTTGAGCACCTTGTAGATTCTGGATAGTAGCCCTTTGCCAGATGCATAGTGTGCAAATATTTTCTCCCAACCTGTATGTAGGTTATCTGTTTACTCTGTTGATTTTTTTGTTTCTTGATGTGCAGAAGCTTTTTAGTTTGAGTCCCATTTGTCTATTTTCATTTTTTTTGCATTTGCTTTTAATGTCTTAGTCATGAGTCATGAATTCTTTGCCTAGGCCAATGCCCAGAAGAGATTTTTTTCTTGTTTTTTTTCTGGAACTTTTAAAGTTTCAGTTCTTATATTTAAGTCTTCAATCTATCTTGAGTTAATATTTGTATATGATTAGAGATAGGGATCCAGTTTTATTCTTCTGCATGTGGCTATCCAATTTTCCCACCACCATTTATTGAGCAAGGTGTCCTTTCTCTAGTGTATGTTTTTGTCAACTGTGTCAAAGATTAGTCGGCTGTATGTATGTGGCTTTATTTCTGAGTTCTCTATTCTGTTTCATTGATCTATGTGTCCATTTTTTATACCAGTACTTGTTTCTGGGTAGTATAGCCTTGTAGTATAATTTGAAGTCAGTTAATGTGATGTCTCCAGCTTTGTTCTTTTTGCTTCAGATTGCTGTCATTCTTCGGCCTCTTTTTTTGCTCCATATAGATTTTTGGAATGTGTTTTCTAATTCTGTAAAAAATGACATCAGTAGGATGATCCTATCAATGTTGATAGGAATTGCATTGAATCTGTAAATTGCCTTGGGCAGTATGATCATTTTAAAGATATTGATTCTTCCAATCCATGAGGATGGGCTGTCTTTCCATTTGTTTTTGTCATCTACAATATATTCCATTTGTGTTTTGTAGTTTTCCTTGTGAAGACCTTTCACCTTTGTAGTTTTCCTTGTGAAATCCTTTCACCTCCTAAGTTAAGTGTATCCCTAGGTTTTGGGGTTTTTTTTTTCTTTCTTTTTTTGTAGCTGTTGTAAATGGAATTGACTCCTTGATTTCATTCTCAGTCTTGTTGTTGGTGTGCAGAATAGTACTGATTACTGTATTTTGGGCTTATATCCTGAAACTTTAGGGAACTCATTTTTCAAATCTAGGAAAATTTTGGCAAAGTCTTTACAATTTTCTAGGTCTAAGATCATATCATTAGCAAACAGATAATTTGACTTCCTCTTTTCCTATTTGAATGACTTTTGTTTGTTTCTCCTCTCTGATTGCTCTGACTAGGTCTTTCAATCTCAAGTTGAATGGGCATCCTTGATATAAGACAAGCTTTTATTGTTTCTTTTTTGCCCTTTACTAGTTTGAAAGTTACACAGTCTATTTATATTTTCCTTTTACAGTTTCTCCTTACTTAACATAAATATTTGAATTAACACTCTAAAAATTATAAAAATACTCCATCCTTCTCCCAAATCATACAAGGATATTGAATTATTTAACTCAGATCATCAACTTCTTTCATAGTCCAAATTATTTTTCTTTTGATTTTATCTCATTTATAGCTACTCTATTATATTAGTAATTCCTCTTTTCTTCATTTAGTCAATTATGTAGATTGATTCATACATGTATTATGTCATTGTTATTATTTAACTTTTTCTTGCATCCCCCTTTCTCCATTTGAGTTCAGTTTCCTTCTTTCTGAGGTACATCCTTCAGTAGTTCTGTTAATGGTAAATTCTCTCAATGTGTTTGCTTGAAAAATAGCTATATTTCTTTCTCACTTTTGAATAACAGTTTTATCTGGGCTTATATACTAAGTTAAAATTTATTCTCCCTTACTATGAGGGAGATGTTACTACATTGTCTTCATGACTTCTTTTATCACTGTTGAAAAGTCTGCCCCAATTATAATTGTTTCTGTTTGAGAAATTTATCTCTTACCTGTGGTTGGTTTTAAATTTTCCTTTGCCTTTGGTGTTCCAAAGTTTCCCTATGGAATTACTTGATTTGGATTTTTAAAAAATGTAACTTGCTTTTGCCATTTTATACTTTTCAACTTTAAGATTTGTGAGTTTAATTAAATCTTGAAAATTTATGGCTGTCTATTTTTAAGTATTAGCATTCTCTCCTCATAGAACAAACTTTATATAAATATTGACCTTTTTTTCTATCCTCCTGTCTCTTAACTTTGTATTCATTTTTTAAGTCTTTTATGTTTTCTATCTTGTATCACAGGAAATATCCTCAGAACCATCTTTTAGTTTACTGATTTTCCTGTAGTTATTGCTACTATGTTATTTAAATCATTGTCTGAAATTTCAACTAAATTTTTTCATTTTAAATTCTTACTTTGTTTTATTCTGTAAGTTATTTTTTTAATCATTAATCATTTTAAAGTTATTTATTTTAAATTTTCTTTATGATTACATTTCTGTTGTTTCAAGTCTTTAGGTGTCTAATGTCATATTCATTTCATTTTCTGATTTTTCATTCATGACTGATTGTTGCTCATATATTTTGTAAATTTTTACTGTGATTTCATCTTCATTGGGACTTTTCTTTACCTGGGAAAATCTTTATGTTTTGAAATTTGCAAGTGTTCTTCCTCAGTGGTTCATCTAAGATTTTTGTATTTGTTGGGGGGGTTTGGAACCAATCCCATATGGGTACTGAAGGACAACTGTATGTGTGTCTGTATGAATAAAATTGTTCATAATATTTTGGTTTTACTTTTAAATAAAAAACTTTATTGAGATGCAATTCACATACAGTTTGCTTTTTCTTGTTTTTATCATAACAATCATGTGTATGTGAAAGCAACACTATAGTCAATTTTAGAACATTTCTATCACCTCTAAAAGAAAGTCCACAGCCTTCAGCTATCACCCTCCCATTCTCCCCAGCCTCCTCCATCAGCCTGAAGCAAGCACTGATCTACTTGTTTTTTTTTAAGATTTCCTTGTATTGGACAATTCATATAAACAGAATTACATAATATGTGGACTCTTTTTGTGATTGCTTTCTTTTTCTTTTACTGAGGATGTCTTCAAGGTTTGTCAAAGCTGTAAATTAAATCATTTTTATGATCCTCATAATAATTTAAAAAGAAATTTGTTGTGAATGCTGGTGCTTGAGGAAAAAATAGTTAAAATAGAAGTATATTAAAAAGGCAAAGATTTCTCTGGATGTCCTAACAGATCTGTTGTCCTATTTCCAAGATCTCTGGAAGTGGATGGTGATGGTTTTTAATCTGGAATGTGAATTTTCCCAATACTGAGAATACTACAGTATGGGGGAAATTTTTACTCTCAAGTGAATGTGAATGAGGACCTCTGAGGAAGAGAGTGGAAGGATATTATTTTACTGAGGGAAGTTGGGGAAAAGCCAATGAAATTAAGAAAGCAGAAGAGAAAAAGAAGGGAGGAAAGAAGGAGAATTTCTTGAAGTGGATACCAGAACTGTGAGCAAAGAAAGGCAGAAGAGAAAATGTGCATACAGCCTAGAGACCGACTGAGGAGACCATGGATATCTTCCATGTGTTTATATCTTTTTTAATTCTTTGAGAAATGTTTAGTGGTTTGCAGTGTGTGAGTTTTTTGCTTTCTTGGTTAATTTCTTAGTGGTTTATTTATGCTTTTAATATTGTTGTTAATGTTACTGGTTTCTTAATCTCTTTTTCAGAGTATTCATTGTTGGTGTGTTGAAGTACAAGCAATTTTTTCATGTTGTGTTGAAGTACAACTAATTTTATCATGTTAATTTTGTATCCTGAAACTTTGCTAAATTCATGTATTAGTTCAAACAGTGTGTGTATGTGTAATCTTTGGAATTTTCTACACATGAGATCCTGTTGTCTGTCTTTAGTTTTGTTTCTTTCTTGTCCATGTGGATGCCTTTTATTTATTTTCCTTGACTTGTTGCTCTGGAACTTTCAATGCTATGTCAAGCTATTTCAAGATTTTTGAATTTCACCATTGAGTATCATGGTCCTGTTGATTATTCATATATGGTCTTTATTAAGTTCAGATGGCTTCCTTCTATTCCTGGTTTGTTGTGAGTTTTTGTCATGAATCCATCTTGAATTTTGTTTAATGCTTTTTCTGCATCAAATGATATGATTATGGTTTTTCCATCATTTTACAAGTGTGATGTATTATACTGATTGTTGTAATATGTTATTTTACATTGTTTGTGTTACACTTGTAATCAGCAAATTCATATGTTGAATTCTCTTTGCCTTTCATGGATAGTTCTCACTTGATTCTGGTGGATAAACCTCTTGATGTGTAGTGAGTGTGATTTTTCTAGCATTTACTTGAGGATTTTTGCATCAATGTTTTTAAGGGTTATCTGCCTGCAAAATTTAAAAAATAAAAATTATAATGGGAATCCCTGTACACCTTTTAGAATGCCTAATGTTAAAAAGACTGACAGTACCAAGTGTTGGCAAAGAGATTGTGCAAGTAGAAATATTTTATATACCCTGTTGCATTTCATTCAGTGTATTATCTCTGATTTTCCCCTTCACTCATAGGGGAATATATTTGTCAGGTTTCCCTAAAGGGACAGAACTAATAGAATAGATAAATATATGAAGGGGAGTTTATTAAGAAAATTGACTCATATGACCACAAGGTAAAGTCCCACAATAGGCTATCTGCAAGCTGAGGAGCTAGGAAGCCAGTTTGAGTTCCAAAACCTCAAAAGTAGAGCAGCTGATAGTGCAGCCTTCAGTCTGTGGCCAAAGGCCCAAGAGACCCTAGAAATTCACTGGTGTAAGTCCAAGAGTCCAAGAGCTGAAGAACTTGGAGTCTGATGTTCAAGGGCAGGAAGTATCTAGCACAAGAGTAAGATGATACCCAGAAGACTTAGCCAGTCCAGTCCTTTCACAGTCCTCTGCCTGCTTTTATCCTAGCCATGCTGGCAGCTAATTAGGTGGTGTCCACCCAGAATGAGGGTGGGTCTGCCTCTCCCAGTCCACTGACTCAAATGTGTTAAACTCCTTTGGCAACACCCTCACAGACACATCCAGAAACAATACTTTGCATCCTTCATTCCAATGAAGTTGACACTGAATATTAACCATCATAAGTTCACCCTTTGTCAACTTGAACCCATACACATCTCCTGAAATTATACATAATCTTCAAATAAATACAATAATAAGGTCATAATTATGCCTAATATAATACAACTATCATTCTTACAACTGGAAACACATCAATCCCTAAGCCAAATGCTATTACATAAAGTTAACAACACTTAAATGCTGATATGAAGTCAACAAATCTTATGCTCATGATAAAGGGGGAAAAAAAGGAAATTAAAGGTGGGTATTTTCTTAGTACAAGTATATACATGCACAAACATGTTCCTTACAAACTAAGGAGGAAA
Source organism: Cheracebus regulus (assembly GCA_963574635.1). Classification (NCBI taxonomy): domain Eukaryota; kingdom Metazoa; phylum Chordata; class Mammalia; order Primates; family Pitheciidae; genus Cheracebus; species Cheracebus regulus. The sequence continues at coordinate 7,560 of CAUYQU010041399.1, read as the reverse complement.
TACTCATGACAATTACAGTTCTCATGTCCTGCAACTGGTCACATGGTTGTAGCTGATATTGAAGACTATCTTCTTCTACTACCCATCCTGTATTCCCTTTGTCTCCAGCAAGTACCTCAGCAGATTGTGGATTTTTACCTGGTCAGGTAACCCAAACCTCATTCCTGAAGGGTCTGGGCCATATGTAATCCTCCTGGATTGGGCTGTCGTAGTTTCCCATGGATCTTAATCACAGGGCATGATAATTCCCTAATGGATCTCCTGTATTCCATGCATACTCTTCCTTACCTACATTTTGGAATAGTAGACTGATTTCATCCTGATAGTCTGGGTCAATCACCCCAGCCAACAATGTAACTCCCTTCTTTTCCTGTTGACTTCGGGTTGTGGAACCCGAAGTGTCCAAGTAGCAATCTTAACTTTCAGTTTAATGAAATTGTTGCTGTGTTTCCTGGTGGCAGTATTCCTCCCTCTGGAACTAAGGCCTCTAGGCCAGCAGAACATAATGTCATGGGAACAGGAAGCAGAAATTTTGCTTGTGGGTCACTAGGGGTGATGGTGAGTGGTGCCACTTTCACTTCTACCCCTTGATTCCTGGGCCTGTGAATCCTGGCTATGAGAGAAACAGTTTCATATATTGGATGCTGATTCAGAGCATGCACAGCCTTCTGAAGAACTTTTTCCTACTGCTGCAAAGTATAGTCTCCTAGCTGGTATTGTAATTGTGACTTCAAAGGCTGTTCCACCATTCTGTCAATCCAGCGGCTTCAGGATGATGGGGAAGATAGTAAGACCAGTGAATTCCATGATCATGAGCCCACTGACATACTTCTTTAGCTGTAAAGTGGGCATCGTGGTCAGAGGCAATACTATGTGGAATACCATGATGGTGGATAAGGCATTCCATGAATCCAAGGATGGTAAGTCTTCACAGAAGCATTGTGTGCAGGATAAGCAAACCCATATCAGGAGTAAGTGTCTGTTCCAGTGAGGACAAACCTCTGTCTATTCCATGAAGGAAGAGTTCCAGTATAATCAACCTGTAACCAAGTAGTTGTCTGATCACCCCAAGGAATCGTGCCATATCAAGGGTTCCGTGTTGGTCTCTACTGCTGGCAAACTGGGCACTCGGTTGTGGCTATAGCCAGGTCAGCTTTGGTGAGTGGAAGTACATGTTGCTGAGCCCATGCATAATCTCCATCCCTGCCACCATGATTACTCTGTTCATGGGCCCATTGGACGATGACAGGGGTGGCTGGAGAAAGAGGCTGAGTGGTGTCCACAGAATGATTCATTTTATCCACTTGATTATTAAAATCCTCCTCTGCTGAGGTCACCCTTTGGTGAGCACTCATATGGGATACAAATATCTTCACAGTTTTTGACCACTCAGAGAGATCCATCCACATACCTCTTCACCAAATTTCCTTGTCACCAATTTTTCAATCATGCTTCTTCCAAGTCCCTGACCATCCAGCCAAACCATTGGCTATAGCTCATGAATCAGTATAGAATCGCACATCTGACCATGTCTTCTTCCAAGCAAAGTGCACAATGAGGTATACTGCTCGAAGTTCTGTTCACTGGGAAGATTTTCCTTCACCACTGTCCTTCAGAGATGTCCTAGAAAGGGGCTGTAGTGTTGCAGCTGTCCACTTTTGGGAGGTGCCTGCATATCATGCAGAACCATTTGTGAGCCAGGTAGTAGTCTTCTCTTCCTCTGTCAGCTGATCATAGGGAACTCCCCATGAGGCCATCGGTGCAGACTCGGGGAGAGAAGGCAGGGTGTCAGGAGTGGAGACAATGGGCATTTGAGCCACTTCCTCATGTAACTTACTTTTGCCTTCACGACTTGCTCAAGCCCTATCACTTATATACCACTTCTATTTGACAAAGGAATGCTTCTGTGCATGCCCCACTTTATGCCTAGATGGGTCAGAAAGCACCCAGTTCATGATGGGCAGTTCAGGTCACATGGTGACTTGATGACCCATAGTCAAACATTCAGTTTCTATCAAGGCCCAATAACAGGACAAGAGCTGTCTCTCAAAAGGAGAGTAGTTATCTGCAGAAGATGGCAGGGCTTTGTTCCAAAATCCTAGAGGCCTCTGTGGTGATTCACCTGTGGGGGCCTGTTAGAGGCTCCAAACAGCATCCCCATCTGTCACATCTCAAGCAGCATCGGAACTGCAGATCATATGCTGCTTGCACAGCAGCCTATACTTGCTGCAGAGCCTACTCCTATTCTGGATCCCACTCAAAACTGGCAGTCTTTTGGGCCACTCCACAAGTAGGCTGGAGTAACATAACCAAATGAAAAATCTGTTGCCTCAAAAATCCAAATAGGCCCGCTAGACATCATGCCTCTTTCTTAGTTGGAGAGGGGACCAAATGCAGGAACTTCTTCACCTTAGAAGGAATATCTCAAAAGGTCCCATACCACTGGACCTCTAGAAATTTTACTGAAATAGAAGGTCCCTGAATTTTAGTTGGATTTACTTCCCATCCTCTGGTATGCAAATGTCTCACCAATAAGTCTAGTGTGTTTGCTACTTCTCAGTCACTGGATCCAATCAGCATAATGTCATCAATGTAATTGACCAGTATGATATTTTGTGGAAGGAAAAAGTGGTCAAGATCTCTCTGAACAAGATTATGACACAAATCCAAAGAGTCAGTATACCCATGAAGTAGGACAGTAAAGGTATATTTCTGGCCTTGCCAGCTCAAGGCAAATTGCTTCTGGTGGGCCTTATAGACAGGAATGGAGAAAAAGGCATTTGCCAAATAAATGCTTGCATACCAGGTACCAGGAGATGTGTTAATTTGCTCAAACAATAAAACCACATCTGGTACAGCAGCTACAACTGGAGTCACCAATTGGTTAAGTTTACAGTAATCCACTGTCATTCTCCAAGATCCATCTGTCTTCTGCACAGGCTGAATAGCAGAGTTGAACCAAGGATATTGTGGGAATCACTATCCCTGCATCTTTCAAGTCCTTGATGGTGGCACTAATCTCTGGAATCCCTCCAGGGATGCGTTACTGTTTTTGATTTACTATTTTTCTAGATAGAGGCAATTCTAATGGCTTCCATTTGGCCTTTCCCACAATACTAGTCCTCACTCTATCAGTCAGGGAGCCAATGTAGGGGTTCTGCCAGCTACTAAGTATGTCTATGCCAATTATGAATTCTGGCACTGGGGAAATAATGACAGGATAAGTCTGGGGACCCACTGGACCCACTGTAAGTGGGACCTGAGCTAAACCTCCACTAACTAGCTGACATTCGTAAGCCCCTGCTTTAACTAGAGGACCACAATGACGTTTTGGGTCCCCTGGAATCAACGTCAGCTCAAAGCCAGTGTCCAGTAGTCCCCAACATGTCTGACCATTTCTTTTTCCCCAATGCACAGTTACCCTGGTAAAAGGCCAGAGGTCTCCTTGAGAAAGGATGGAAGAAAGATTAACAGCATAAATTGTCAGTAGTGTAGTGAGGTCCATCCTCGAGGGGACCTGGCCTCCCCTTCATTCAAGAGGTTCTGGGTCTGTTAATTGGTTGAAATCTGGAAATTGATTGAGGGTCCATGACTCTCTGTTTTTATAACTCAAATTAGTCTTTTGTCCATTCAACCTGGAAGTTTTCACTTACATAAATAAGAATGCAGTAGGCTTCCTAACAGTTTCACTTCTAGAAGACTGTGATTAATTAGCTAGTGTCAGAGCTCTACATGAATCAGACAATTTTAATTGCTGCTTTGCCTCTGCTGTCCATTCGGTAACTATGCCCACTTTGCCTTTGATGGTGTAATGCCACCACTTGGCCCCTGCCACCTGGGGATTCAATTATTCCCATTGCATTTAAATGTTATAGTTGAGGGACTATGGTTCTTGCTGTTAGATCTGGCATACAGAGAAGAGCAATCACAGAGCTCTTCAAGGATGCAGCTGCAGCCCTCACAAATCTGTTTCACAAAGTATTGGTAAAGGGTGTGTCTTCTGGACCCTCCCAGCTGGGATGAGTAGGTCTAAAGTGACTAATCCACTCTAGCATCCCAATCTCTGTACCCTTTTGATTTCTTCCTCTACATTAAACCAAGGGAGATCAGGCATTTCCAGCTTGCTCACAGTGGGCTGTTTTTGATCCATATTTGACTAACCAAGCAAATAAACTATTAGAGCCTTTTTATAACTCTCTAAGCTGCAATATTAATGCAGAATCCCTGCTTATTGGGCCCAAATTAATAAGTTCAGCTTGATCCAACATTATGTTCCTTCCACCATAATCCCACACCCTTAATATCCATTCCCATGCCTGTTCTCCAGATGTTTGCTCATATAAATTAGAAAATTCCAGCAATTCTTTTGGAGTGTAGCATACCTTCTCATGGGTCACACCCTGAACCTCACCTCCAGGGACCTTCTGGGACTTTAGTTACAGGTCTAGAAGCAAACAGGGGTATTGGGGTTGAGTCCTGAGGAGAATCAACATTGTCTTGCCTGACAACTGCCTTAGGGGAGGCCTTCACTGTTGCTGCAGGCAGTCCATGGTTAATCTCATCAGACAAAAGTGGAAAGTCAGGGAGGGGATATTGCCACCACTAGGTGTGGGGAGGCTGTTTCTTCTGGCAAAAGAGGCTCATCAGAGTTTACAAGCTCAGTGTTATCAGTTGCATCAGGGTCATCCCACACATCCCCATTCCAAGGTGCAGGGTCTCATTTTTTTCCAATCAATGCCCTCACTTTAATGGTAGACACCCAGTGAGGCTGTGCATGCACTTTTTACTGAAGGTCAGCCACTCGCATGATGAGTTTATGTCTGATTTTCCACAATTTAAGCTCTTTCTCTACTGGAAATAAAATTCTCACCCAGGGAAATCTTTGAAGATTTGAGGCTCAGAATGTACTTCTGGAGCTAGGAGTTAGAATCTCTGAGTTCATTCTTCTTTTATCACATTGTCCAGCGAACTTAGGAGCAACTAATCAACTCATTATATTCTTTGGTCCTCCACAGATGGTCAAAGGTACTATGTATAGAATCACTAAATTACTTGCCTCTCACAAACAGTGAATCAGGAGTATAAAATACATTTATTTTGCATAACTCTCTAAACAGCTGTCAGTGTTCTTCATGCTATTAGAAGTAGAGTCTCTGGTCTGGTGTGGTGGCTCATGCCTGTAATCCCAGCACTTTAGGAGGCCGAGGTGGGTAGATCATCTGAGGTCAGGAGTTTGAAACTAGCCTGGCCAATAAGGTGAAACCCTGTCTCTACTAAAAATACAAAAATCAGCCAGATGCGCTGTTGGGCGCCTGTAATCCCAGCTAGTCAGGAGGCTGAGACAGGAGAATCACTTGAACCCAGGAGGCAGAAGTTGTAGTGAGCTGAGACTGTGCCACTGCACTCCAGTCTCGGTAACAGAGTAAGACCCTGCCTCAAAAAAAAAAAAAAAAAAAAGTCCATAGCATTTTTGCATCAAATCAGATTAAGCAGCCAACTCCAGAAACCCCAAAACTAAATAAATAACTCCATTCTTAAAATTCTGTTCCTCTAGAACCACTTGTGGTACCAGAATCTGTATTAGTCAGGGTTCTCTAACGGGACAGAACTAATAGGATAGATGAATATATGAAGGGGAGTTTATTAGGAAAATTGACTCACATGATCACAAGGTGAAGTCCCACAATAGGCTGTCTGCAAGCTGAGGAGCCAGGAAGCCAGTCTGAGTCCCAAAACCTCAAAAATAGAGAAGCCAACAGTGCACTTTCAGTCTGTGGCTGAAGGCCCAAGAGCCCCTGGCAAATCACTGGTGTAAGTCCAAGAGTTCAAAAGTTGAAGAACTTGGAGTCTGATGTTCAAGAGCAAGATAGATCCAGCATGGGAAAAGACGAAGGTCAGAGACTTAGCCAGTTTAGTCCTTCCATGTTCCTCTGCCTGCTTTTATCCTAGCCTCAAGGACAGCTGATTAGGGTACCCACCCAGATTGAGGGTGGGTCTGCTCTCGCAGTCCGCTGACTCAAATGTTAATCTCCTTTGGCAACACCTTCACAGACACACCCAGGAACAATACTTTGCATCCTTCAATCCAATCAGGTTGACACTCAATATCAACCATCACAGGGAACCGCATGACACCCTCCTGGCTATATCCAGCCAACTGACCAGCTTCAATGACACACCAGCTCATTCCTGGTATTTACTGTAAGTGTGGTTGAATCTAAGTTCAACTTTCTAGATGTATTTTTTCCTAGTACGCCCAGGATTCAGCCTTTCTGAGATCTATTCCTAGATTAAGATATATCTACATTCATTATTCTAGATACATAACCTTAAATATACTCTATCTGAGAGAAGGGAAATTGTTCTTGCTATAAGGATCTTCAATCTTATAAAATGACAGAAAAGTAACCCCATGTAGTCATTTCTACTGATTTTCTTGTTTTTGGTGACATAGTATAGTTTAATGGTTCCTAACTCTGGAACTCATCAGAGTCACCTGAGGCACTGTGTAAATGTACACATGGTGAGGCCTTTCTGGGAGTTTAGCTTTAGGAGGTGTGGAGTGAGACCGAAGCATCTCCATTTTAAAAGTGCCCCCAGAAAGTCCTGTTGTTCATCCTGGTTTTTGGAAGATCTCGGAGCTCTGTTTACACAGTTCAGGCTCCAAAAGTTTAAAATTTAAAAATAATAATAATGTAAATTAAATTTAAAAATGCAGAGTCCAGTCTTATCATGGATATCTCTCTGAGTAACTTTGCTAAGAGGCGTACTTAATTAAGTCTCAGTCTGTGGCAGTGCTTTCTGTATTTCTGATTCCTCATCTGCTTTGTTTTATACGGTTGTTAAAAAAAAAGTTGGATAAAAGACAGACAAGCACTTTCTAACACTCATGAAGTCCTCTAGAATGTGCTTTGGTACAAATTCTCCAATTCTCTTTACTGCCTGCCTGAAAGCTTTTCATCAGTCTCCCACAAAGTGGAGAATACACTCAGCTTCAAATTTATTAGAAAGTGTTCAGCAAATGAAGAAGGTAGTCCAACAGAAATTATAAGAAGAAGAGGTTCTCCGAGTTGAGTTTTGGAGCTTTGTCTCTGGGTATACTCTCTTCATATACCTTCATCCAGCATTGCACTCAAACACCCTGTCCTCATGCAACAGGGCTTTTCAATGCCAAGACTGTGCCTGAGGGTCATTCCTAGTTTAAGACCTGCTGAGGCAGTGGATCACCTGAGGTCAGGAGTTAAAGACAAGCCTAGCCAACATGGCAAAACCCTGTCTTGACTGAAAATACAAAAATTAGCCAGGCTTGGTGCCGGGTGCTTGTAATCCCAGCTACTAGGGAGGCTGAGGCAGGCAAATAGCTTGAATCTGGGCGGCGGAGGTTTCAGTGATTTGAGATTGTGCCACTGCACTCTAGGCTGGGTGAAAAGAGCAAAACTCCATCTCAAAAAAAAAAAAAAAAAAAAAAAGACCAACCGGGTAGGACCAAAAAATGACACCGCAAAGAATAAAATTAAACAAACAGTAAATAACCATGTCACTGGGAGGGATGAAGTTCCC
>CAUYQU010041398.1:0-17280 GCA_963574635.1 Cheracebus regulus | reverse complement strand
TGTGGCTCCTTCTCCGGGAATCTCCCAGTCTGTGGGCATCAAAAATTCGTCTGCAATTGCGGCATCCACTCGCTCTCTGCGCTTTCACTGGGAGCTACAATCCTGAGCTGCTGCTACGTGGCCATCTTGGATCTCTCTCCTAAATTTATCTGAAAAAATGCTGCGTTCCTTTTCTGTGTTATCTTGAATTTTGTCGAGTTTCCTCCACACAGCCATTTTGAATTCTCTTTCTGAAAGGTCATATCGCTGTTTCTTCAGGATCGGTCCTTGGTGCCTTGTTCAGTTCATTTGCTGAGGTCGTGTTTCCCGGATGGTGTTGGTACGTGCAGGCGCCTGTCTGTGTCTGGGCATCGAAGACTTAGGTGTTAATTATAGTCTTTGCAGTCTGGCCTTGTTTGTACCCATCCTTCCTGCGAAGGCATACAGGTATTTGGGATGACTTAGATGTTATTATGTAAGCTGTACCTGATTTAGAGGGTACCCCAAGCCCAGTAGCACTGTGATTCTTACAGACTCGTAGAGGTACCGCCTTGCTGGTCCTGACAAGATCTGGGAGAATTCTCTATATTGTCAAGCAGAGACTCTTGGACTCCTCCCTTACGTTCTCTCAAACAAGTTGAGTCTCTCTCTGTCTGTGTTCTGACCACCTGACGTTGGTGGTGGAGTGACAGAATCACCATGTGGTCACACCACTGTGACCACACTGGGTCAGACCTGAAGACAGTGCCGCACTGGGCCTCCCCCAGGACCTGCGGTCATCACTCCCTGGCCCCTGCCTGTGTGCACGCAGGGCCTGGGGCTCTACAATCAGCAAATGGCAAAGCCAGCCAGCTCCGCGTCTTCTTCTCCGGGTGGAGAGTTCCGCAGGCCCCAGCCGGGTCCAGGGGTGCCGTCCAGGAGCCAGGCATGAGAGGTGAAAACCTCAGGTGTCAGCCTGCTCGTCTGCTGGACTGCAGCTGGCCTGGCATTCAAACTGAGGCACAGTCCTTAGCACGCCTCCCTCCCCTTCTCACTCTGTGGCCACAACAGCCACCACGGGCCCATGGGGAGTTCTGCCAGACGACTGCCAGTGTCCCTCAAGGCCCACAGGCACTGTAGTCAGCTTGTGGCGAATGCTTCCTGGCCGGGGACTCACCCTGCAGGACGGTGGCCTCCCTTCTGGCCCAGGGCAGGTCCAGAAAGGCCATCCAAGTGCCAGGTCCTGGAATGGGGATCCCAAGAGCCTATCTGGCACTCTACGGGCTATGGCTGAGCTGGTACCTAAGGTGCAAAGTCCCCTTCCCTCCCCTCTGCTTTCTCATGCAGATGGAGTCTTGCCTGTCCCGTCGGAAGTGTGAATGTTCTGAGTCTTACCTGCAGCCAGTAAGTCTCAGGGCTCACCAAGGCCTCCACGTCATGTGCGGGTTATACTGCGGGTGGTTTAGGGCCCAAAGGCGCTTCAGTTCGCAGCCGTGTCTGCGGCCAGGTCTGGGTCCTTCCCTTCACGGCAGCGGATTCCCCTCTGGCCCAGGGTGTGTCTAGAATTGTCATTTGGACGCCAGCGCTGGGACGGGGGCCTCCCGACCTGGACTGACCCTGCCCGCTGTGGCTGGGCTGGTATTTGAGATGCAAGACAAAGTCCCCACGCTCTTCCCTGTCCTCTCCTCAAGTGGAAGGAAGGATCTCTTTTGGGCCGTGAGCTGTTCCGCCCGGGTCCAGGGGAGAGTGTCGCCAGCATGGTGGCTGCCCCGCTGGGTGTCTCCGTGGGTCGCGTGCTCCCATAGCACTGTGCCTGGGTCCCGCCCGTCAGGACGACCCTCCCATGAGTGCATCCCTGTGGCCTAGAGTGCCTCTCAGGTGTATCTCCATCTCCTGAGCACTTCAGCCCGCGGCGGTGAGGCTTGGGGACTCAGGTTGCGGCCACTGGCATTGATGGCACCTGTCCGGCCCTGGTGGGGCTGTTTTCAGGGCTCCCTCTGCGGGCGGCGATGGCTGCGTTTGGTCGTTTTCCTTTCTGCTGTGACGGGGACAACACTGGGTTCGATGCCGCCTTCCCAGAGTACAGACGCCCCCGGCTCCGCGCGCACTGCTGGGGACAGGCCTTTTGTGTCCGCAGCTCAGGACTGTTTCCCACCGCTTCCGTGCCTCTTTCAGTGACAGGAAGTTGGAATCTTACGAAGATGCTTTTGTGGTGTGCAGGTCGTGGTTAGCTTGGCGTCCCTGTGGGGGGATGATCAGTGAAGGATCTATTCTGCCATCTTACTCCGCCTCCAATTTACTGCATTCTTCTTTTATTCTTTCAGTGTGAAATAACCTTTAAATAACCTCTGAGCTGGACAAAATTGCATTTCCATGAACGAAAACCACATCTTTATGTCTTATTTATAAACTTCCCTACCAAGAGCACATCCTGTCTTCGATATTTTCATACAGAATTGTTTTCTTTATCTAGTGTTTTAAATTACATATACTAACTACAATATTCACCACCACTAATGAGCGACCTCATTTCCAGGGAAAAACCAAGAAAACTCGAGGTGTCAATGGTTATGTACCAGAGGCAGAGCCCGGGACAGAGCACAGAGCTGTGACCGTGCCGGGAGGGTTCAGCATTTCCCACCTGGCCAGGACACCAGGCTGGCCGGGACCTTGGGCCGCACTGGCTTCGCTCTGCCTGCCGCGGACGTGGCGGGGGCACGGGTTTCCTTCCCCAGGCCGCGCTGGGGCCGCCTCTCAGGCTCTCGAATCAAGACTCTAAACCGAGGCCATCAGCTCACAGCAAGATGTGTGCAAGGATCTGGGGGAGCCCAGAAGCCGGCCCTCGCAGCTTAGCACATGGACAAAGAAGTGACGTGAACACATGGAGGTTCGCACAGAACACACGACGGAGGCTGGGGGCGAGTGCAGGCAGAGGGAAAGCGGGGAGGACGGAGAGAAGAGGGCTGAGGGTGCAAGCGTAGCGCCAGAGGTGATTTTGTACATACACGTGGAATCTATTCTACAGTGCTTGACAGCAGAGTGGGAAGACTGTAACAGAAACGCAGCATACTCAGGGGTGGAGACCCTAAACACCCCGACTTGATCACTAATACATACACATAATAAAATTTCTCATCTAGCCCATGCGTTTGTATAAATACAAAAAAAAAGTAAAAAAAAAAATCACAGAAGCAAAAGTTTTCTGACTTTAAAACATGTAGTAGACACAGTACAAATTGGTTTGACCGGTAGACCGCAGCAAAAATGCTTAAAATGCTGAAGACATTTCTATTTTATTATTCCAACAATTTTAAAACTAGCTGCATTTATCAAAGATTGCTAGTCACGTGAACTCGAGACGCATTTGGGCTTATTTACTGAATTTATGAGTGGTCATTCATGTCAATTTTGTACCATGCAGACAATACGTCAACACAGAAATGTACTCATGTATACACAAAGACAGATTTTATAGATTCATTTTTAAAATTTTGCCATGAGACAGGTAAAACTCGCTAGTTTAAAAGAGCTGTTGGATTAAAGTGTGCGTCCGTAAATGTAACAAGTTAAAATTTATCTGTGCCACATGGTTCAAGTCCCTACTAAGTGTAGAGGAAGCAGGTAGTAAATTTACTCTCAAACCAGAGAAAATTTAAGCTTTTCAAAAAAAGTCTGGGTGTCTGTGAGAGACACAGAAGACGTTTAAAAATACATATCAAGATAACACCAAATCATAGGAATTCATCACGTGCTTTATAAGGAGACCAATTTTAGCCAGATATGTACCTTCCGATTTAGTTTCTCTGTTTTTACTGGACCATGGAGCTCAGGGCAGTGTATAGGGCTGACAAGGCTTCTGTAGTTTCCAGAGCATAGCACTTTTTTTTTTGAGATGGAGTTTCACTCTTGTCACCCAGGCTGGAGTGCAATGGCACGATCTCAGCTTGTCACCCAGGCTGGAGTGCAATGGCGCGATCTCGGCTCACTGCAGCCTCCACCTCCTGGGTTCAAGCAATTCTCCAGCCTCAGCCTCCGAGTAGCTGGGATTACAGGCGTGCGCCACCACGCCCAGCTAATTTTTGTATTTTTAGTAGAGACGGGGTTTCACCACGTCGGCCAGGATGGTCTCGAACTCCTGACCTCGTGATCCCCCCACCTCGGCCTCCCAAAGTGCTGGGATTACAGGTGTGAGCCACCACGCCCGGCCGAGCCTAGCACTCTATGTGGAAAGCAGGTGCAGCTGGAAGGCAGAGCACCTGGATCCCCAGAAACCAAGCATCCTGTGTCTACACGGAATCCCAGGTCCCCCAGAGCCGAGGCAAAGCCCAGGAGGGAATGCCCTGGGGCTCGGCTGTGCAACAATTCTGCAATGCACCTCACTGCAAGGACATTTCCTTTGAGGCTGTTGGGGAACCTCATGCCAACTAGCCCACTAGTCCCCATGGGAATTTTAGACCTTGGTAGCAAGTGTTCCTCCAGTCTCCAAGTGTCCAAACTGTGCTTTTCTTATCTAAATGCTCAAACAATTAGTCTCACTTCAGTAATAACCATTCACGGAACAACTGTCAGCCACCTCCAAAACTGCAGTGACCTATCAGCCATCGAACACCCAAAGGTCAGGTGTTCTTTCACAGTGAAAAGGGACCCCTGGCATTCTTAAAAGCCAAGGACATTGGGAAACTCAATGCAAAAGGGAGTGGAACTTCAGACCTGAGAGCAGCCTGCCCAGGACTCGGGGTTCCATGAGGAATACAAGACCCTAACAATGTGGACAGAAGACGGGGAAGTGCTGGGCAGAAGCGTGCGGTTCTCCTGCAAAGGCCACCCCCAGGCCTGGACACCCACAGCCCTCAGTGGGAACAGGCATTTCTGTTTCATGCCCCACACGCTCTCCAGCTCCCCATCTCACCCACCCTGCTGAGAGCCACCTCCACCACCCAGTAAATCCACATCCGCCACCCTTCAAGTCCATGTGTGACCCAGTTCTTCTGGGATGCCGAGCGCGATCTTAGGGTACAGAAAGCTGTGACACTGGCCCCTGTCCCGACAGAAAGGCACAGGGTCCCCTGAGCTGGTTGACACTCAAGGCATCCATGGATGGCAAGGCTGAAGACGTGCGCTGTAACACATGCCAGCCTGGGCTCTGGGAGTCACAGACTCCCAGCCCTGGACGCTGCTGCGAGGCGGGAGCCCAGTGCCCCAGCCTCTGCGCCTGTCCATCTGCAGGACCCCTCCCATACGGGCTCTGAATGGACGGCCACACCGGTCACGGTCACGGTCACGGTCACGGGCCCTGCGAGGCCGGGGAAGTCTCGCTTCAGCAACGAGGGCTCCTGCTGCTTCCTGTGTGTTCAGGCCGTCTCAGGGCCTCTAGGTCTCTTCATGTGGCAGAATGTCACAAAAAAGGACGGAGGAGAAGGAGGTGGCAAAACAAGCCTCAGAGGAACCAATTTGGAAAGATTTAAAACCCTCCAAAGACCAAAGAAGCTTTATGTTTCTTTCTCAGCAAAAATTATACCAACAAGGAAGTGAACACAGGGATGGAGCATAGAACTTTTCTACCAAAGATTTCAGTCAACTGAAAAACTCCTCGGGAGAAACAATATCCAAAAGAAAAAAAAGCAGATGGATCATTAAAAAAAATGTGTGTGTGTATATGTATATATGTAGAGGGGAGGTATAGTATGAATATATATATGTGTGTGTATATATATATAATGTATAAAATATATATTTTAAACCAAAGGTATTTTCCAAGTGACTCAGAACCAAACCCAGTAAGCCTTTTTATCACTTAACTAAGGACTTATGAGAGATCTGCTAAGAGGCACAAAACAGTCCTCACAACCATCTCAAAACCACCCCAAAGAAAGAACAAAGAAAGTTTTAGTAGATGCAAATGGGGTACAATCTGCATTTCCGTCCAGCAGTACTCTCTAGGACGTCAGCTTCTCAGCTGACCTTCAGCGTACAAATTGTACATGCAATTGTATACCCCGTAGATGGAGGATTAAAAGGGACAAAATGTCAGTAAGACATGTCAGAAGCTGTCCATGGAAGGGAAAAGGATCAATAATAAATGGGTACTCCTAGAGGTCAAGAGTCACACTCATATTCCACCAATCTTTATTTGTTTACTTTGAGAAATGGGGTCTTGCTCTGTGGCCCATGTTGAGTGCGGAGGCACAATCACAGCTCACCGTATCCTTGAACTCCTGGGCTCCGGAAATCCTCCTGCCCAGCCTTCTGAGTAGTGGTAGGATGACAGGTGCACGCCACCATGCCTGCTTTTTTTGGCAGAGGGGAGGTCTTCTATGTTGCCTAGTCTGGTCTTGAACTCAAACAATTCTCCTGCCACGGCCTTGCAAGGGACAGGGATTACAGGTGTGAGCCACTGTGCCTGGCCCAAGTACATCTTCTAACAAATGTTTCTCTCTCTTTTCTTCCCTCCAGAGTTAAAAGACTTACATCTCCAAGGGACTGGTTCCCTGATGGGACTCAGACCTAGGCTCGGTGGTGCAAGTGTGGAATCTTAACGAGTTCACTACTAGGTGGAGTGCCCTTGTTTGCAACTTTTACAGGGGATCCAAAGCAGGCAGCTTGAGTATAGAAAGGATTTTAAGTTTAAACCCGATTTCTGTTTCTTTCTTTCTTTCTTTTTTTTTTTTACAACGTGCCAAGGGAGTTTCTAAGATTACATTCCTTTTGTATCTTTTCGTAGGTACCAGTAAGATAGCTGTTTAAGATGAAAGGTTTAAAAAATGTTTAAGTATAGCCAAGTTATGTAATCCATAAGTGAACTAGTTTGCATACATTTCTTTTTCCTGCTAATCCAGCTTGGAAAGGGAACAGGACCCTCATTTGACCTTAGTTCCATCAGCAGAGATGTGATAAAGGTGACTGGGTAAAAAATGTCTTACCTTTCTTTGCTGGCTTTGATCAGATGTTCCAAAATCTCATCCTTGGCTCCGGAACAGAGTGATTTGTTTATCCTACTGACAACACAACACTGTAGGCAAGTTGAAAAATATTCCCTGAAATTTTACTAATTTGAGTCTAGAAAACAAACTGATAATGGACAGATTGACGGGAACAAAGGCATCCAAATTTTTTAGTGCACATATTGGGATGGAATTCAGACAAAATGTGAGAAATGCAAAGACATGGCCTGATGGTGGGCGCTTTTATACTATCTTGAGGTTACAGAAAAAGCAGGGGCTTGCAGCTTGTCGAGACAGGCGTGGTGGCCGGAGGGGTTCTGGGAGGGAGAGAAGAGGCTGGCCGGCGGCACAGGTGGCCTTGTTGTGCAGGTGATCTCACAGGTAGCAGCCCTCAGAAGGGACAGATGGGAGCCTGCGGTAGATGTTTCTATAAAACCTCTAAAGTGTCTGGCTCTCAGTTCATTGTTTCCTAGATCTGGGCAATGGGGCTTCAGAGAAAGCCTCTTTGAATCTGTTGTTGACTTCACTTTGCTTCTTCTACAGATGCAAATCTCTTCCACAAAAGACAGCTTTTCCTGCTGATTCTTGTGTTTGCAGGCCCTCTGCATAGTCATCTCAAAATACATTCATGTGGCAAAGAAGTATGTTTTGGTGTAAAATATTCTTGGTTTTCTTTAAAAGTATAGAGGATAAGCAAATCAGCATGCATATATCACTACTGAGCTCCCCAGAACTATCAAATCTTAAGATTCTGCCATATTTTATTCTACATTTATCATATCCTGTCTTTAAAATGAACAACATATCACAGGTTTAGCCAAGGCCTATTTCACACCCCTGTCCAGGTTCAATCTCCTGTCTTCCCAGATAAACCCACAATCTTAAGTTTGCTGTTCATTATTTATTTCCCTGTGTATTGTCATGTTGAAATGGGAAGGTTCCCTGGCCGCCCCCTCCGGCCCCGCACAGGATGTGCACTGCAGTTTGGCTCTCTGTTCTGCCACCGTGAGCTGAAACCCTTTATAGGAGGGGGAGCATGCGGATGGCAGGTGCAGGAAGTGGGGTGAGTGCTTTTGGGCTCCAAACCCAAAAGGGGTGAGTGTCTGCAACTCCCAGAGCCCCACTGGGCATGTGTTACAATGCGCTCTTTTAGCCTCGCTGTCTGTAGATGGCTCAAGTGTTAACCGGCTCAGAGGACCCTTTGCCTTTTGCCAGGGCAGAGGACCCGTGTGACAGCTTTCTGTATTCTGAGCTCTCGTCCATCATCCTGGAGGAATCGGGTCACACACGGACGTGGAGAGTGACTGTAGGGGTTTTATTGAGCGGTGGAGGTGGCTGTCAGTGGGATGGCTGGGGAGCTGGAAGAGAGATGAAGTGGGAAGGTGATATTCCCCTGGAGTCTGGCCATCCTGTGGCCGATCTCCTCTCTGATTACCTCCAGCCAAACTCCTCTCGTGTTCAGAGGCTCCTTCCCTCCTCTCCTTCTCTGTCATGCTGTTCTGCTGTTACTTGTCTGCTCGCCTCCTTCTGGAGCCCGGGGTTCAGGGTCTATATGGGTATAGGAAGGGGCATGGCAGGTCAAAAGGCAACTTTTTGGGTACGAAAACAGGAATGCCTGTTCCCATTTAGGGCCATGGGTATCCTAAATGGCTGGAGGGTGGGATCTTTGCTGGGAACTGCCTTCTTCGACCCAGTATTTCCTGTCTCCTGTCCGTATCAATATTGATACCATAGGTATCTATAAACAATACACAGTAGTATTGCTTATGCTTTCAAAATGAACTCAACATTGTGAGGAGAGCACAGATTACCTGTGGCCATCGAGCAGATCAGCCAGAGGCAAAGCTCCTGATCTTAGGAATTCAGAAGTAATTAGGCTCCCCTATTATTTAGAGCAGGCATCTGGTTCCAGGTTTCTTTTCCAGAACTTATAAGTAACTAAAATTTCTATACAGCTCCAGAATGCCTGCATAAAGAAACTCATTGGGCAACCCTTGCTGACATTAAGGCACCAAAATGTCTGGAATTGTAATGATTTGTTGTGAGCTACATGGGTAATATGATCTGAATTACCCTTAATGTCCTGTTTTAAGGTCCATAAATGCTGCCGAGGAGAAATCCGCCACCGTGTGCTCAGTCCCCTCTTGTTGAGGCGTCCGACCGCACTCTTCTGCAGGGTACTTTCTATCTAATAAAACTTTCCTTTTCAACCCTATACTGCTGTTGGTAAATTCTTACCAACCCACAAGCCAACCACTTTCTGTCCCAGGGCTCTGACACCTTGCTCAGCGCATGTTTATGAGATTTATTTATGATGATACAGGAAGCCATAACTTATTTAAAACGCTATGTAGAGTTCCATTGCCTGAATATGCCACAATTAATTCATCCTTCTGTTCGTAGACATTTAGGTGCGTTTCAATATTTTCTTATTGCAAACCACACAGCAGTGAATGTTTTGATACATAATCTCTGTAGACAATTGTATGAGAGTACATCTTTGTGACATCACTTGGAGCTTGTTAGAAATGCAGCATCCTGGGGCCCACTCAAGACCTTACAGGAATAGAACTTGTATTTATTCAAGATTTTCAGGTAAACCAAAGGCTTATTACAGTTTGAGCGATTGTTCTCAAATTTACTAGCAAATTGGAATTACCTCAGAAGTTCAAAACCAAAATAAGACAAAACAACTTATGCCGGGGAACACCTTCAGAGATTCTGACTTAGTTACTCTAGGGTGTGCCTGCGTCTCCAGGGATTTTAAAAGCTCCTTAGGTGATTCTAACATGTAGCTATGATCGCTAGACTGGAATGATTATGGCTGCAGTGTATGGGCACTTGGCTTTTATGGGGATGCCCCTCCCAACAGAACCCTGCTTTCTTTCTAGAAATTCTTGGGGTGCCTCCGTAGGAAGAACCCATAAGGGGCCAGAGCAGGTAGGTAGATGGAACTTTCAATAACCTATCAAAGCTCTTGAGCCAATGCTTTGTCCTGTTTTAAGTATACTTAGTTCTTAGTTGAACAAACACTTGCAAGCCCCTAACTGTCTATCAGGTGATCTAATAAGCAGTGAACTCTTATATATCTGCAATTACATATCAGGTGATCTAATAAGCACTTTACTAACATTATCTAACTTAATTTTTGTTCAAGAATTTCCTTTCCACTTAAGAAGATGTTGAAGTTTTGAATAAAATGGTAGCTTGTCAGAAAGTCAGAACACATTAGTCATAAGACATAATACACTGAAGGAAGGTAAGGTCCCTTTGCTTGATGTGCAGTGAGAATGTGCGGCCCTCTGCTTTCACCACCAGTGTGGTCCGGACACAGGAAAAACTGCGCCCCACTCACTGGGTCTGGCGCGGGCCTTAAGTGCACAGAGGAAGAGAACTCAGGACTTGTTGATTTAGTGGTTGGGGCTTTTCTGCCCAGAACTCCAATGTCATTGTGATCAACACTGGGGAAGTTCCTAAGCTTTCCGTGGAGTCTCTGAGCAATTATTAATTTCTCCAGTCAGTCTTTGTACATAAATTGTAGAACAGAGCAATTAAATCACAAGTGGATTTCAAATATCACAACGGAAACTTCAAAACTGAAAGTTCATTTTTTCATGACTTAAATTCATATCTAATCACACAGGTAAACATACATACATCTTCACCATCAGATAAACACTTTTGAAAGGGAAAATCCTCTTTGACCTCCCTGTTTCCCTAACCCTGCTTTTCCCTTCCCAGAGGTAAATAGCCTTATTGACATATGTATCCTTTCGAATCTTTTTCTATGTATGTCTAAACACACGTTTGTTGTTGTTGTTGTTGGGGAAGAATTTTAAGCCCTATGCTTTTAATATCAATTATAGTGCTGCTTATGTAACTGTATTTTCTCACCTCTCTCCCAGATTTGCTAAGCTCTTCCATTTGTTATCCTGGCTATGAATGTATCCACCCAGGATTCAGCTTAAAAATAAACTGCAGAGGACTGAAACAAATTGCCGAAGTTGAAGAGTTCACTGCTGTATCAGAACTGTATTTTTAAAAGGCAAGCAGTAACATCTGTGCGTCTCCTGTTTTAGATGGATAACGTTGTAAGGACCAGGCCTTTCCCGGGGGTGAGGAATGTGCCTTCGTTTTTGCATTTGGATTCCTTTTCTTCTAGTGCTAATGGCTCCTTCAGTCGGTGGCCTGAGGGATTGTCATTTGCCAGTGAGGTGCTGTTCCTTCTCCCGTCCTTCCTCTCCCAGGGCACGAGGGCCCATCAGTTTTGTTCAGGAGGAATTTTCTCAGAGCTGGCAGGGCAGCACCCAGTCACTGGGTTCAAGCCGTCAGGAATAGCCGCAGGAAATATCCCTCCTGTTCTGCAGATGGACAGTCTCGGGAGGACTGTGGTCTAATGCCATTAGACATCGCTTCAATATGCCCTCCTACCAAGTGTCTCTTAGCAGACCATGGAAAGAGAATGAGAGCTTAATGTTTCTTTGCACGTGATCATCATTTTATCACTGGGGAACTGAGGACGAAAACAGGAATTCATCTTCGGGCTCAAGGACTTTGCAAAGTCACTCTAGTTAGAAGAACGATGGCAATGCTGGATTTGAAGGGAGATGTGTCTGCACCCTCGGCTGTCCTGCTGCATGTGATTGCCACCTTTGGATTTCAGGCACTGATGGGCTAAAGAGTCAAAGCAAAGCGTCTGAAGGTGGACACGCTTGAAAAGGGGGAGTATTTCCAAGTGAAATCCGGTTATGACATTCTTTTGCTTAGAAACCATTTGTGGTTTCTCATTGCCTAAACTCTACATTCTGTTGTCAGAGGTCACAAACCAGCAGCCTAGGGCTAAATCTGGCTGGCAGATATGTTTCATCTGACCCTACAGTGTTTTAGAAAAATGAGAATTTATTACCTAGCGATTAAGGTCAGGGGATTCAATAAGTAAACTTGGATTTCTGGTCGCCTTGGCCAGCGTTCTGTAGTCAGGTGAGTGAGTCGTGGCTGCGCTCTTTGGAAGGGGCCTGAGCTCTCTTCGCCTGCTGCAGGCCTCTCTGCATGGGGCGGCCCCAGGGCTGCTTTCTCGGCTGGGCTGCGGTTCCACTTTGTCAACACTGCTTTTCCCCGAGCTTCCTAGCCACTGCAGGGTGGGTTGCATGCAGGAATTCTCCAGCCTTTCGGATGCACATGGCAATCCGGAAGTGTGAGAATTGATACCCTATGGGGTCACCGCTGGGTAATAAGGACCCAGAGCCAGTTGATAACAGTTAATAGATACTCCCCACTCTTACACGTCTCAAACGCATGTTTCCAAGGAGTATCCTACACAGCTTCCCAGAGGACCCCGTGGAACAGAGCTTCAGTTTTCCACAGCTGTAACCTGCTCCACATTCACCCTTGGACTGGCCTTCCCCTCTTCTCATTTTCCTCCTCTCTGTCCCTCACTGTCATCGCTTGGGAACACTTCCCCAAATAAACTGCCTGCAGTGAAGCCCCTGCGGAAGGCGCTGTTTTTAGGTGGGAGCCCATCGCCTCCCCTGTTTTCTTCACCAGCTGACTTCACTCATTCAGTTTACCTTCATGACCCTATAGGCATTTGAGGTCGTGACCTGCCTTAGACACTCACATTTAGGAGTGAGTCCCAGGTCTTGTATGCGACTAGGACCCTGAGCAAGTGCTTAAATGCCCGATGCAATGTCAGATCTCTTTGCTAGCGCTGTTTCTCTTGCCTGAAATCCCATCCCCCCAGCCCTCCACGGATTCCAGGCTACCTCTTTTCTTCTCAAGCAAAATCCTACTCAGTTTTCAAGGCTGCTTTTGGGGCAGACCAGGTCTCCCTAAAGGATGAGCAGGCAGGCGCTGACCGAGTGGTCAAGTCAAATGTTAAAGCTGGGAGAGCCAGCGGCCTAAACAAGGGCTGGAATGCAACAAAAGCCACCAAGACTTTTGCCCAGGCCTTTCCTAGGCCTTAAATCATGACCAGATAACAAAGGAATTCTTAACAGGACCTATTAAGAATGAAACGAGTTTTCCTGGGGGTCTGAAGAAACTCCCCAGGCCTCCACAAACAAGTTTCCTGGGGTCTGAAGGAGCTCCCAAACCTCCGTGATTTAGCAGGAGACGAGATAAGGTGATCGACCTGGCACCTGGACCCACTCAGGTTCAGTCAAGTCACTGCGGCTCCAGAGGAAGGTCTTCGGGACTCAGACCTGAGTTACAGATCAGAAGTCAATCACTCATGTCTGCAGACACATGCACACGTACAGGTACACACACAGCTTAGGACGTACATGAGCTCTGGAAAGCTGTACTTTTGCGTCGGTCTGGTGATGTTTTCCAGGGCTCCTCTGTGCACCCAGCTGCAGAGATAAACGCCCTTCTTTCCCAGTGCATCGCCTGTCGTCAGTGGCCACGACGAGGCGCCTGACCTCAGTTTGGTCTGGCAATAGCTCCAGCTGGCCTTCCTCGGCGGGCCCCGGCCTGACTCTTCCACACCTGCACACACCTTCAGCTGCAAAGAGAGGACACTGGAGGAGCCAGAGGTCGCAGTTCGAGGAAGAGGCGCTGACGGGGCCAGGCTTGTTGGAGATGACGGAAGCGGCATTGGGGTGCCAGCCTAGGGCCTTCCCTCAAAAAGGAGAGGAATTCTTCGTGTTCTGAGGTTAGAATAACGGTATCAAACACTGAGCTAGACCTAGTACGTGCCAGGCACCGTTCTGAGTGCTTTCCAAATAGTAAATGTGAAGCTTTCTTCCTCACAAGGACCCTGTGAGGTATGTATCAGTATTGTTACTCTCATTTCACACATGAGAAAAGTGGGGTTCAGAGAGCTTGAGTGATTTGTCCGAGATCACACAGCTGGGGTAGTCAGGTAGACACGAGGTCTGGTTAGGACTCTTCATGTGTCTGATCGCTATGACTTACCAGTTTTCTTCTTCTCTAAGCATGATGATGGTAATGAAGTTGACACAGTTTATTCACAACTGATGAAAAGTTCTGCAAGATAAGCTCAATGAAAGGAAAATGTTTGCTCTATCCTGAGTCTCTTTCCCTCAATCTAAAAAAGAGATATTTTAAACTGTACTCAGCGGCACGTATGAGACTTTATTCATTACGTTATATGTGACAGCAATCTGGCTTTATATTGTTAAAATATTTTCATTTCTACTGGGAAGCTGCTGGCCCTTAAAAAATTAATAACTTAAGGGCAAATGAAAAACAAGAAAACCAAAGTATAACTCAGAAAGAATTTGCCACCCAACTCCTCTCCTCATAAGAAAGATACTTTAATGGATCTTAGTTTTGGCTGTTGGACTCTCTGAAGTTAATAAATCCAAGTAAAAGATAGTCACAAAGCAGAGAGAATGATTTATACTAATCAAGGAGAAGAAGTAAGAGATTTTTAATCTAGAGCTTTATAACAGAGTGACTGTAATAGTCTCATAATGTAGCGTTTTGTCTTCCTGAGGGCATTGATAAATGGTTAATCATTTTGTAATAATCAGATCACCTAGCACTGACTGAGTGCCCACTGTGTCAGCCGCATGGTCCCTGGGGGGAAGCTGGCATTGCGCTGGCGGGGCTCTCCCTGCAGGTGATGAGTACAGGTGGTGTGGAAGGCAGGGGGCAAAAGCGTGGCAAAAGCCAGCCCTTCACACCCTACATCCTCCCACCAGCTGGCACAGAGGGCACTGGGCACAGGTGTGGAGTCCACAGCCGGCCCTTCAGACCCCAGACTTCCCCACCAGCCCTCAGAGATGGGCACAGGAACTGTGCTGCAGCCTGGGTGCGCCTCTGAGACATGCCTCACTCTACCTTTCTGAGCCTTACATGTCTTACAGGGTGGTTGGGATTGAATGGGATCATGAATAAGCCACCTAGCAGTGTACACGATCTTCTCAAAATTATTATTTGTTTCAGAAGATTCAGACTCTTTGGTTGCCACAGTTACTTTTTAAAATGTGTATTTTGAAATAATTATAGATTCACAGGAAGTTGTAAAGATAATACAGAAGACTTGTGTACCTTTTACTCAGTTTACCCGAGTGGTTCCATTCTTAAAAATTTTGGTAAAATATACACAACACAGAATTTACCATTTTAACCATATTTAGGTATACGGTTTGCTGGCATAGGTACACTAGCCTGGTTATAACCACCACCATCATTCACCTCCAGAACTGTTTGTCTGTTATCCCAACCTGATGGTTACATCTTATGTAACTATTATACAACATTAAACCAAGAAACTGCTGCTGGTGCAGTGTGTGTGTATATTTGAAACGTTTTTTAAAAAATTATTCTTTAAGTTCTCAGGGACATGTGCTGAACGTGCAGGTTTGTTACATGAATTTACCTGCCATGGTGGTTTGCTCCATTTATCACCTCCTCATCTATATTAGGTGTTTCTCCTAATGCTATCCCTCCCCAATGCCCCCACTCCCCACAGGCCCCAGTGTGTAGTGCTCCCCTCCCTGTGTCCATGTGTTCTCATTGTTCAACACTCACTTATGAGTGAGAACATGTGGTGTTTGGTTTTCTGTTCTTGTGTCAGTTTGCTGAGAATGATGGTTTCCAGGTTCATCCATGGCCCTGCAAAGGACATGAACTCATCCTTTTTTATGGCTGCATAGTATTCCATGGTGTATATATGCCACATTTTCTTTATCTAGTCTGTCATTGATGGGCATTTGGGTTGGTTCCAGGTCTTTGCTATTGTGAGCAGTGCTGTAATAAACGTATGTGTACATGTGTTTTATAATAGAACGATTTATAATCCTTTGGATATATACCCAGTAATGGGATTGCTGGGTCAAATAGTATTTCTGGTTCTAGATCCTTGAGGAATCACCACACTGTCTTCCACAATGGTTGAACTAATTTACACTCCCACCAACCATGTAAAAGTGTTCCTGTTTCTCCACATCCTCTCCAGCATCTGTTGTCTCCAGATTTTTTAATGATCGCCATTCTAACTGGTGTGAGATGGTATCTCATTGTGGTTTTGATTTGCATTTCTCTAATGGCCGGTGATGATGAGTTTTTTTTCATATGTTTGTGGGCTGCATAAATATCTTCCTTTGAAAAGTGTCTGTTTATATCTTTTGCCCAATTTTTGATGGGGTTGTTTGTTTTTTCTTGTAAATTTGTTTAAGTTCTTTGTAGATTCTCGATAATAGCCCTTCATCAGATGGATAGGTTGCAAAAATTTTTTCCTATTCTGTTGGTTGCCGGTTCACTCTAATGATAGTTTTTGTTGTTGTTGTTGTTTGTTTTGTTTTGTTTTTTTCCTGTGCAGAAGCTCTTTAGTTTAATTAGATCCCATTTGTCTATTTTGGCTTTTGTTGCCAATGCTTTTGGTATTTTGGTCATGAAGTCCTTGCCTATGCCTATGTCCTGACTGGTTTTGCCTAGGTTTTCTTCTAGGGTTTTTATGGTGTTAGGTCTTATGTTTAAATCTGTAATCCATCTGTAGTTAATTTTTGTATAAGGCGTAAGGAAGGGGTCCAGTTTCAGCTTTCTGCATACGGCTAGCCAGTTTTTCCAACACCATTTATTAAACAGGGAATCCTTTCCCCATTGCTTGTTTTTGTCAGGTTTGTCAAAGATCAGATGGTTGTGGATGTGTGGCATTATTTCTGAGGCCTCTGTTCTGTTTCATTGGTCTATATATCTGTTTTGGCACCAATACCATGCTGTTTTGATTACTGTAGCCTTGCAGTATGGTTTGAAGTCAGGTAGCGTGATGCCTCCAGCTTTGTTTTTGTTTGCTTAGGATTGTCTTGGCTATGTGGGCTCTTTTTTGGTTCCATATGAAATTTAAGGTGCTTCCCCCTCCCCCAAATCTGTGAAGAAAGTCAATGGTAGCTTGATGGGGATAGCATTGAATCTATAAATTCCTTTGGGCAGTATGGCCATTTTCATGATACTGATTCTTCCTAACCATGAGCATGGAAAATTTTTCCATCTGATTGTGTCCTCTCTTATTGCTTTGAGCAGTGGTTTGTAGTTCTCCTTGAAGAGGTCCTTGACATCTCTTGTTAGTTGTATTCCTAGGTATTTTATTCTCTTTGTAGCAATTGTGAATGGGAGTTCACTCATGATTTGACTCTCTGTTTGTCTCTTACTGGTGTATAGGAATGCTTGTGATTTTTGCACATTGATTTTGTATCCTGAGACTTTGCTGAAGTTGCTTATAAGTTTCAGGATATTTTGGCCTGAGACTATGGTGTCTTCTAGATATACAATAATGTCGTCTGCAAATAGAGACAATTTTACTTCCTCCTTTCCTATTTGAATACCTTTTATTTCTTTTTCTTGCCTGATTGCTCTGGCTAGAACTTCCAGTACTATATTGAATAGGAGTGGTGAGAGAGGGCATCCTTGTCTA